>PITA01003510.1:62299-97584 GCA_004023965.1 Spilogale gracilis
GGCTCCTGCAGGTATCCTGGGTTGTGAGGTTTTTGATCTGTTTTGGAGTGAATGACACCGAATCCCATATGTGAACTCTTTGTGTATCTTTGTTCTGGGCTTTGAGGGCTCTCATGTTGTCAGTATATGTGCTAGGCATGGGGACAGTAGTCTGTTTCTCGAGGTACTACCCAGTGTATGAGGTCTCTGAACTGTGTTGCCAGATTTGAAGTCTATGATGTCTTTTTTTTCTTTTTTTAAAGATTTTCTTTATTTATTTGACAGAGAGAAACACAGCCAGAGAGGGAACACAGGCAGGGGGAGTGAGAGAGGGAGAAGCAGGCTTCCTGCTGAGCTGGGAGCCTGATGCGGGACTCGATCTAGGGTCTCCAGGATCATGACCTGAGCTGAAGGCAGATGCTTAATTACTGAGCCACCCAGGTGCCCCTGAAGTCTGTGATTTCTTTTTTTTTAAGCCCCAGCGTGGGGCTCACACTCATGACCCCAGTATCGAGAGTCGGAAGCTCTACTCATTGAGCCAGGCGCCTCCCGGTCTATGATTTCTTTATGGCTAGTTTTTTTAGGCTGTTAGGTTGCTGATCCATTTGTGGGTGTATATATGAGATGTGAGTCCCCTGACTGGTCTATGGACGTATTTCCCAGAATGTCACCTCTCTATCAGTCCGTGCCACATACATCACATCTGTGCTCCATTTAGCTCAATACTGGCCTCCAGTGATCTCTATTTCCCAATCCCCAGAAGCTGTGACTGTGTTAACTTTCTGGCAAAAAGGACTTCGTAGTTGGAATGAAATGAAATACTTTGTAATTGGGAGTTTTGTCCTGGATGAACCAGGTGGGCCTAATGGGATGATGACGGTCCTTCTCTGTGGGAGGCAAGATGGTAAGCATCACAAATGGCCATGGGAGAGTGATGCACACAGAGGCCGTGACTGTCATGTAAAGTTGGAAGCTGACCGAGAGAAGGAGGTCTGAGAGCTGAAACTGAGAAAAGAGAGATCAGAGAGAGATTTGAAGGTGAAACACTGCTAGCTTTGACGATGGAGGAAGGGGCCACAATCCAGGGAGTGTGGGCAGCCCCTAAAACTGGAAAGTGCAAGGAAATGGATTCTGTTTTGGAGCCTCCAGCAAGAAGGCCAGTCTGCTGACAGACCAGACTCGTTTCTGGGTTTCTGACCTGTAGAAATGTAAGGTAGCAAGTGTGTGTTGTTTTAGAGCCCTAAGATCGCAGTGACTTGTCACAGCAGCGATAGGAAGCGAGCACAGCATCCCAGGTCGCAAGGTGTCTGTACGCTTGTCGACGCACATCGCAGGATGTGACTCCCCTATCTGTTTGTGTGTGTCCGATGGTGGGAGGTCTCTGATCCGTGTGCAGAAAGATGAGCCAGGGTATGAGGTCTCTGACCTACTTGAGGGTGTGTGTCCCAACGTTTGTGGTTCTGAGGCATTTGTTGGCATTATGTCTCAGACTGTGAGGTCTCTCTGAGCTGTTTGTTTGTGTGTGTGTGTGTGTGTGTGTGTGTGTGTGTGTCCTCAGATGTGAGCTTTCTGAGCTGATTTGGGGTGTACGTCCAGTGTGTGAGGTCTTAGTGATGTTTGTGGGTTCTATTCCAAGATTATTAGGTCTCTGTGTTTCAGATATATTTCTTTCTTTTTTTCTTTAAAGATTTTTTATTTATTTGACAGAAACACAGCTGGAGAGGGAACACAAGCAGGGGGAGTGAGAGAGGGAGAAGCAGGCTTCCCGCCGAGCGGGGAGCCCAATGAGAGGCTCAGTCCCGGGTCTCCGGGATCATGACCTGAGCCAACCAAAAGGCAAACACTTAACGACTGAGCCCCCCAGGTGCCCCTTCAGATATATTTCTGATGATGATGAACTTGCCATTTGCTTTGGTGGTATATATGCCAGAATATAAGGTCTTTAGTCTGTTTAGTTATGAACATCTAGGGTGCGAGGTTTCAAAGAGCCTGCTATGAGGGTATGTCCCTTGGCTGGATTCCTTCGATCTCTTGTGAGTATGTATCTTTGGATGTGAACTCTCTGATCATTTGTGCACAGGAGGGTATATGGTGTGAAGGTTCTGATCCGTTTTCTGGTAAGTGAAGCAGGCTGAAAGGACTGGTTTATCTCCGGGTGTTTTCCCAAGGTGTGAGTTCCATGATCTGTTTCAGAATACATGTCCTAGAATGTGATGTCTTAGAGCTTTTCATGGGTGTACATCCCAGGCACGAGTACCCTGAGCCGTTTGAGGCTGCCCGTCCTAGCTCCTTAGACCTCTGATGCTTTCTGGCATTGTTTGCGAGTATATGAGATTTCGGATTTGTATCCTTGGACCCATAGCAGGATGTGGAGTTTATTATTCGTTCATGTGTGCATGATCAAGGTTAGGATTCTTATCTCTTTGTGGGGATGTGCCCCAGGATTTGGGCTCTCTCGTTTCCTTGTGGGTATGAACCCCAAGCTGTCAAGCCTCTTTAATTACTCTGGATGCGTTTCCCAGGATATGAGGTCTCTAATGTGTTGTGGGTTTTTGTTGCAAGGTTTGGGGTCTCTGAGCCATTTCTGGTTGTATTTCTCAGATGAAGTCTGATCCCTTTGTGTGTCCATATCACAATATGCAAGTGGGTTTTTTTTAGGGGGGTCTCTTTTGCTTGTTAGTCAATGGTATGAGGTCTACTCTGTTTGTGGGTATGTGTCCCAATTTTTGAGGTCCCAGACCTGTTTGTGGGTGTATGTCCCAGAATGTGGGTCTCTCTGCTCTCTTTAGATGTCCGAGGGAAAGAAGTCTCTGACCACTTTCTAAATGTATGACTCCAGATGAGGGCTAGGAGCTGTTTCTAGTGTATCTATGTCCCAGGATTTTGGGTCTCTGAGCTTTTGGGAGGTGTGTGTTTTGGGATTCGAGGTCTCTTATTGTTTGTGTATGTCTCTACTTTGCCCACTTAAGTCCTCCTAAAGATGCCCGTGTCCTAATCCTTGGAAACTGTGTGTGAAGAGAGGGACCTTATATGTTAAAAGGTATTCCGAAGTTGTGATTAAATTATGCATCTTGCGATGGAAAGATTTTCTGAGATTTTCTAGGTGGGTCCAGTGTAATCACAATAGTCCTAAAATGAGGGGGATAGGCTGGCTCTTGTCACTGAACGCAGAGTAACGGCACAGACCAAATCAGACACAGTGATCTGATTATGAAGCTGTGTCTCAGCTTGTAAAGTCCTTGAGCTGTTCATGGGGGTGTGTCCTGGGCTGTGAAATTTCCAGTTGTTGCATATATGTCTGTACTCAGCTAAATAATAGGACTCCGAAGATGTCCAGTGAAGGACATGTGAACAGGGAGCCCTAATCAGAGAGGAGATTGATGTTGGAAGCAAAAATCAGAGAGATTGGAAGATGAAGCACAGAGGGCTTTGCGGGTGGAGGAAGGGGCCGGGGCCAAGAATACAAGCTCTCTGCAAACTGGAAAAGGCCAGGGAAATGAATTCTCTCCTAGAGTCTCCAGAAGGAACACAGCTTTGTTCACACCTGACTTGCATACTGTAAGACCCATTTTCAGATTCCTAACCTACACAGATGTAATATGATAAATAAATTTGTGTTTTTCCACGACCCTAAAATTGTGATGACTTGTTACAACAGCAATAAGAAACAAATACAGTGTCCTGAGTTGTGATGTTTCTGTCCGGTTGTCTGCTCACATCCTAGGAGTGTGTTTGTGTGTCTGATGGTGGAGGCCTCTGACCTGTGTGTGGGTGTATGAGCCAGGGCAGAAGGTCTCTGACCTGTTTGAGAGTGTGTATCCCTAAATCTGTGGGTTTTGTGGGGTGTACGTCCTGGGATGTGTCTTTGGATGTGCGGTCCCTCTGCTATTTTCTTTTTTTTTTTTAAAGATTTTATTTATTTATTTGACAGAAACATAGCCAGAGAGTGAACACAAGCAGGGAGAGTTAGAGAGGGAGAAGCAGGCCTCCTGCCGAGCAGGGAGCCTGATGCAGGGCTAGATCCCGGAACTCCGGGATCATGACCTGAGCCAAAGGCAGACACTTGACTGAGCCACCCAGGCGCCCCGCCTGCTATTTTCCGTGTCTCTTCACATGAGGTCTCTGAGGTGGTTGTGAGTTATTTCAAAGTTGTTAGGTCTCTGATATTTCATGGGTATTTCCAAGATTTCTGATTCTTGGAAATCTTGAGGTCTCTGATCTGTTTGGATGTGTATATCCAGCTCACTGGGAGTGTCTTTTATTTGGCTTGAATCTCTGCTCTTTTTGTGGGTCTGTGTCCCAAGCTATGAACTATGAACTCTCTGAACTCCTTGTGGGTGTGTTCTGAAGAAGTCAAGTACGAAAAAAAAAAAAGTCAAGTACATCGTCAGTCTTAAGGTATTTTTCCTAGACTATGAGGTCTCTTACTTGATTGTAGATATATGTTGCAAGACTTGAGCTCTCCGATCTCTATGCCTCACAGTATCAGGCTGTGTGGTCTCTCACCTGTGTGTGGGTACCATTCTCATCTGAGGTCTGCATTCAGTTTTTGCCTTTCTAATCACAGTATTTGAGTTTCTGATTGTGTGTGTGTGTGTGTGTGTGTGTGTGTGTGTGTGTGTGTGTGTAAGGTGTCTTCTGTTTGTGGTTATGTCTCCCAGTTGAGCGATCCCTACCCTGTGTGTGACTATATGACACAGGACACATGCCTCACTCTTTTTTTTTTTAATGTATGTCTAAGGGTAGGAGAGCTCTGATCTCTTTGGAATCGTATGATATGGGATGTGAGGTCTTTGACCTACTTTTAGGTGTATATCTCAGGATGAGATGTTTTTATTTATTTTATTTTTTTCGGTAAACCCCATGCCCAGTGTGGGGACTGAACTCAAAATCCTGAGATTGAGTTACATGTTCTACCAATTGAGCCAGCCAGGTCCCCCAGGACGGGATGTTTTTAATTGCCTGTGTGTGTATATCTAAGTTGATAAAGGTCACAGAAAGATGTCCGTGTTCTCATCTCTAGAACATGGGACTATGGGACCTTACATGTTAAAAGTTCCTTTGCAAAAAAAAAAAGTCCTTTGCAGATGTGACAAAGTAATTATCTTGAGATCTTTTTTTTTTCAAAGATTTTATTTATTTATTTGACAGATAGAGAGATCACATGTAGGCAGAGAGGCAGGCAGAAAGAGTGAAGGAAACAGGCTCCCTGCTGAGCAGAGAGCCCGACACAGGCCTTGATCCTAGGACCCCAAGATCATGACCTGAGCTGAAGGCAGAGGCTTTAACCCACTGAGCTACCCAGGCATCCCAATTATTTTGATATCTTGAGATGGGGGAGACTGTCCTGGATTTTCTAGCTGAGTCTAGTGTGATTACAAGGGTCCTTACAGGAGGGGCACCTGGGTGGCTCAGTCGTTAAGCATCTGCCTGAAAGCTCAGGTCATAATCCCGGAGTCCCGGGATCGAGTCCCACATCGGACTCCCTGCTCAGCAGGAAGCCTGCTTCTCCCTCTCCCACTCCCCTTGCTTGTGTTCCCTCTCTTGCTGTGTTTCTATCAAATAAAAATAAAGCCTTTAAAAAAAAGGTCCTTATGGGAGAGAAGCAGGACAGTCCATCAGAGAAGCAGATGCAATGACAGAAACAGAAATCAGAGAAAGCAATTTGAGGATGAAACACTGAAGTTGGAGGAAGGGGCCACGAACCAAGAATACAGGCAGCTCAAGAAACTATAAAAGGCGAGGAAATGGATTCTCCCCCTAGAGACTCCAGGAGCAATACAGTTCTGCCAACAACTTGACTTTAGCCCTCTGAAACCCTTTTATAGCTTCTGCCCTGTGGAAAGGTAAAGACAGTAAATGCGTGTCCTTTCATGTAACAAGTGACAAGAACTGAGTACAGTGCTCTAGGTTGCAAGGTGACTGTCTCATTGTCTGCGCACAGGCAGGATGTGACACCCCCGTCTGTGAGCGTGTGTCTGATGGCAGGGGCTCTCCAATCCACGTGCGTGTGTACGGACCACAGTGAGATGGTTTGCAACGTTTGGAGGGGGTAGTGGGGATGTCTCAGAACTTGCGGTCTCTGAGCTATTTGTGGGAATATGTCTTAGGATGTGGGGTCTCTGATTTGTGTGCCCGTGTCAGGTATCCGAGCCGATTTGGGGAATACATCCTGTTATGTGAGGTCTGCCAGATGTTTGTGGGGCTGTGCCCCAGTTGTTCGGTCTCTGATCTGTGTGGGTGGGTACTCCTGGTGATGGGAGGCTTCTGATTAGTTTGACTATGTATATATGCCAGCACATTAGATTTCTGATTTATTTTGGTTCGTTTGTCCAGGGTGTGTGTCCCTCGACTTGCGGCCTCTGATGTGTTTGAAGGTAACTATCCCCACATGTGACCTCAGGGATCTGTTTGTGGAGCTTCCTTGTAAGATTTCAGTTTCTGATATCTTCTTAGCCCCCGAGTTGTCTGACTTTGTGGGTACATAGGGCCTCAGCGTTGTCTGTGGGTTATATCTCCAGATGTGAGCTTTAATGATCTCTTTATAACATATGACTCAGGGCTTGAGGTTTCTGATCTGTTTGTGGGTACATGTTGCAGAGTTTGAAACGTGGTTTCTTTGTGGTTACATATCCAGGTTGTGAGGTCTCTAATCTGTTCATGTGTGTATACCCCAGAATTCCAGCTCCCTGATCTGTCTGATGGTATATGTCCCATTAAGGTGTGAGGGCTCTTGACTCTTCATGGCATTTGAGGTCTCGGATATGTTTGTGGCTGTGTGTCCTAAGTTGTGAGGTCTGGAATCTCTTTGTCCGTGTACGTCCCAACGTGGGAAGCTCCCGATGTGTTTGTGGGTAGGATCTGGTGGTGCGAAGTGTCTGATATATTCGCTGCTCACTGAACCAGAGTGTGAAGCCTCCGACCTGTTCGAGGGTGCTCTCAAAACCTAGATGGTTTGTGAGTTTAATTCCAGGGACTCTGAGCGCTTTTTGGTCTAACTCCCCAAATGTGTGTGTGTCTGTTCTTTTTGGGTGTATGTTAAAGGCTGGAAGGTGTCTCACTTACCCAGAAAAGTGTGACTCCAAATGTGAGGTCTGTGAGCTCTTTGGGCATACAGGGCTCTGGTGTCCAGATAGCGAGACCCCAAAGATGTCCATGTCCCAATCCCTGGAGCCTATAATTACATTAATTTACATGAAAAGGGGTACTTTGCAGACATGACTAAAGTAAGCATGCTGAGATGGGGAAATTATCCCAGATTATCAGGGTAGGCCCAATGTAATCATACATGTCCTTATAGGAGGGGCACACGAAGGCAAGAGACCTAGAACACAGTGTAGGAAGGAACGCAGAGTCAAAAAAAAGTGATGAGGGCACCTGGGTGGCTCAGTGGGTTAAAGCCTCTGCCTTCAGCTCAGGTCATGATCTCAGGGTCCTGGGATTGAGGTCCGCATCGGGCTCCCTGCTCAGCCGGGAGCCTGCTTCTCTGTCTACTTGTGATCTCTCTGTCAAATAAATAAATAAATAAAATCTTCTAAAAAATGATGATAAGCAGAGATCAAAGAGAAACGGATAGAGATAGATGGAGGCAAAGAGAGAGATTGGAAGATGAAACACTGCTGACTTGGAAGGTGGAGGAGGGAACCACGAGCTTAAGAATGCAGGTGTCCTCTAGATTCTCCCCTAGGAACTCCAGAAGAAAGTCGGCACGGCTGACAACTTTATTTTTACTCCAGAATACTCCTTGTCAGTCCTCTGAGCTGCAGAAATGTAGGATAATAAATTTGTGTTGTTTTACGACAAAAAGATTGGGGTGATTTGTTACAGAATCAGGGTCCAGAGCCCTAAGGAGCTAAAAAGGCCTGCACCTTCAAGAAATGGGAGAAACACAGCTTCTTCTCCCCTCTCCTCCCTTTTCCTCCCCTCCCCTCCTATCTCCCTTTCTCCTTTCCCCTCTCTCCTCTCCTCTCCTCTCTTCCCCTTTCCCCTTTCCTCTCCCCCTTCCTATTTCCCCTTTCCTTTCTCCTTTCTCCTTTCCTTTCCTTTCCTTTCCTTTCCTTTCCTTTCCTTTCCTTTCCCCTTTCCCCTTTCCCCTTTCCCCTTTCCCCTTTCCCCTTTCCCCTTTCCTCTTTCCCCTTTCCCCTTTCCCCTTTTCCCTTTCCTTCTTCCTTTTTAGTAGGCTCCAGCCCAGTCACATACTCTACTGACTGAGCCAGCCAGGTACCCTGTCACCTTCTTCTTTTAAAAAACAAAAGTTGGTGGGGGGAAGAAAGGACTACAGTGTCCCAAGCTGTGAAGTCTTCATCTGGTTGTCGGCACACATCCAAGGACGTGAACACCTCTGTTTGTGAGTGTGTGTCTGATGGTGGGAGGTCTCTGATCCGTGAGCAGGTGTACATACCAGGGTGTGAGGTCTCTGATCTTCGTAATAGTGTGTGTTTTGTGGGACAGCCATTTTGGGGTGTATGGTCCTAGGAGAGGAGAATGTGATTTTGCAGACGTTGTCCAGGATGTGAATTCTCTGAACTGTCCATGGGGGTACATTCACGGTGTAAGGATTCTAACCTCTTGGCAGGTGCAATTTCCTTTTGCTTGCTCTGTTTCTGGGATTATATCCTAGAATGGGAGATTTCTGGATCCGTGTGTGTGTCTCTGTCTCATGGTGTGGAAGCCTCTGGTATGGTCACTGGTGAGGGACACGGGAATGAAGCAGGGTGTCTACCCCATGATGGAAATTCCCTCATCTGTTTGTGGGTATTTGCCTGAGAGCATGAAGTGTTTGATCTTTTCACTGGTGAATGAACAAGGCTGTGGGGTCTTCTGACTTGTTTGATGTTTCTGGTGTTTTCATCCACGGGAGTTCTTTGATCTGTTTCTTGATGTGCGTCCTAGGATATGAGACCTATAACATCTTGTGAATGTGCATGCCAGAGTGTCAGGTCTCTGAGCTGTCTGTGGGTTTTATGTTCCCGGTTGTCAGATGTCCAATGGCTCATGGGGACATTTGCGAGTATTTCTGATTTGTTTGTTGGTATATGTGCCACGAAGTGAAATTCTTGGTTTTTTTTAAGATTTTATTTATTTATTTAACAGAGAGAGAGATCACACATAGGCAGAGGCAGGCAGAGAAAGAGGAGGAAGCAGGCACCCTGCCGAGCGGAGAGCCTGATGTGGGGCTCGATCCCAGGACCCTGAGATCATGACCTGAGCCGAAGGCAGAGGCTTAACCCTCTGAGCCACCCAAGTGCCCCTGAAATTATTTTTTTAAAAAAGATTTTATTTATTTATTGGACAGAGAGAAACACAGCCAGAGATGGAACACAAGCAGGGGGAGTGAGAGAAGGAGAAGCAGGCCTCCCACCGAGCAGGGAGCCCAATGTGGGGCTAGATCCCAAGACTCTGGGATCATGACCTGAGCCGAAAGCAGACACCCAAAGACTGAGCCACCCAGGTACCCCATGAGGTGAAATTCTTATATGTTCCCCACCCAGGCACCCCATGAAGTGAAATTCTTATCTGTTCAGGTCTGTCTATCCAGGATTTGAGATTTCTGAGCTCATTCTGGGTATATGTTCCAGATGGGGGGGGTGCCTCGATCTGGTGGTGCATATGTGTCCCACTTTGCCAGTTCTCTGATGTTTCTGAGACTATCTCTGCACGTGAGGATTTTCACCTCCTTATGGGAGGATTTCTGTTTGTGGGCCCATCTCCCGGGATTGGAGCTCTCTGATCTCGAGACTGTATGCCCTAAGATTTCAGGCATTCAAATCTATCTGGATGCATTTCCCAGCATGTGAGGCCTGTCACCTGTTGGTTGGTTCATGTCATGGGACAGAAGATGTCTGGTGTGGTTTTGGTTGTATTTTTCAGATGAGGTCTTTGATCCGATGGCACGTGTGTGTCACATATGGGGGTGTGTCATCTCCTTGGGTGTGGTGGTAAAGAGCATGAGTTCTGTTCTCTTTGTGTTTCTGTGTCCCAGTGTGTGGGGTCCCTGGTGTGTGTGTGTGTGTGTGAGAGAGAGAGAGAGAGAAAGAAAGAGAGGGCTGCTTTTCTGCTCTTTTGGTGAGTGTGTTTCAGAGTTAGAAGTCTCGTCTGTTTGGGGAGGGTCCTAGAATGTGGGTCCCTGATCTCTGTGTAGGTATATATCCCAACATATCCAGTTCCTGTTTTCTCTGGGTGTGTATGTCCCAGAGAGCAGGTTCTCTTCTATCTTTGTAGGTTTAATTCCCAGAGTGCGAAGACTATGTCATCAGGCCAACATCTCAGCACATAGCTCTCTCGCAGTCTGCATGTATGTCCCAGGGTGGGGGGGTTCTCTAATCTCGGAGGTGTGGAACTCCAAAGTCTTCACCCCCAACGTCCCAGGGGGTGAGCTTTGTCTTTGTGCACGTGTGTTCTGTCTCGTCCAACAATGGATCACCAAATACGTGCTCACCCCAATCCTGGACCTTGTTAGTATGTTGTCTCACCTGGAGAAAGGGACCTTACAGATGTGTATTAAGTAAGAACCGTGAGATGGAGCAGCTATCCTGGGTTCCCTGGGAGGACCCGTTCTAATCACAAGGGTCTCTACACGAGGGAGGTGGGACCTTTAGGAATCACAGAAAACTAAGTGACTGTGGATACCGAGACAGGGGGCCATGGGATGATGGAAGTAGTCACAGAAAGCGACGTGATGGCAGAAGTAGAGTCAGAGAGAGAAAGAAAGAGATTTGGAGCTGAAACAATGAATCCTCTGATCACTTTGTGGGCTATGCTACAAGATACCACATCTACCGTCTGGTGTGTTTTTCAGAGTGTGGAGTGTCTTATTTGACTGTGGATTTGAAGTCTCTGGTCTGTCTTTTTGTTTTGGATGCTCCAGAATGTGGGCTCTCTGAGCTGTCCATTCACACGCGTTACTGGATTGGAGGTCTCTGACCAGTGCATAGCTGTCTTCCCAGGATTTCGGGGTACCAATAAATTTCTGAGTGTGTGTCTCAGGATCTGTATCCTCTTTGTGGGGAGAGTCCTGGATATGAGGTCTCTGGTTGGTTCGTTGCATGTGTTCCAGGATACAAGGTTTGTGAATGGTCTGGAGGTGCGGACTTCATGTCGATGAGCTCTTCGAGAAAGGTGTATGTCCTAGGATGTGAGGTTTCTGGTCGGTTTCTCTGCCTGTTCCCCAGCATATGAGGTTTGTGAGCATTCTGTCACTTTGTTTCCCCGGATGTGATGTCTCCAATCTCTTTATGTGCATCATCAAACATTTAAGGTCTCTGATCTTTTTATGGATGAATTGGGTGGGATATTTTCGTGTATTTCCTGGAACATGCCTCTCTCTGCTCTTTTTCTACAGATGTCCCAGTGGGCAGTATCTGATCTCTGGGTGTGCACCCCACAGCGTATGCTTTCTGATGTTTTGTGGGTACATCTTAGGACTGTGGGTATATGTCCTAAGACATGAATCCTCTGACCACTTTTTGGATTTATGTTGCAGAACAAGAGGTCCTTCATCTAGTTGGCTGTGTATTACCTGTCTGTGGGTATCTGTTCAAGGGTATGGCATCCCTGAGGGTCCGTGCCCCAGGATGTCAGATTTGGTTGTGGGTGCCCATCAAGATAGGAGTTGTCTGATTCCTTTGTGGTTGCGTGTCTCGGGGTGTGAGGGTCTGTTCTTGCTATGCGTGTCAACAGCATGTGGTCTCTGATCTGTTTGTGGCTCTGTGTCTCACTTGGTAATAAGGTTTTGCCTTTTCTCTGTCCCAGCATGGAAGATCTCTGAGGCGTTTGGGGTTTATGTCCCAGGCTTTGAGTCTCTGGTCTCTTTGTGGGTGTAGGTCCCAACAGGTAAAGTCCCTGATCCATTCTTTAGTTTATTTCCCAGGATATGAGCGCTCAGAAATTTTTGTGGGTATATGTCCCAGCACGTGAGGTAGCTGATATTTTTATGTGCATATGTCTGAAGGGATTGTGGTCTGTGATCCACTTGTGGGTCTACATCCCCAGATGCCATTTCTCGGAAACACTCATGGGTGTCTCTCCGCTCGTGTGGTTTTTGACCTTTTTGTGAGTATGTCACAGGATGTGACGTCTGTTCGTGGCAACGTGTATTTCCTAGAATTTAAGTTCTCTGAGCTGTTTTGGGTGCACGTCCAGGATGTGAGGTAAATATTTGTTTGGTTGTATGTGTCCCACGATTTGAGGTCTCTGATTTCTTTGATGTTCTGCACCTAGCATATTCTCCAAATTCTATTTTGAGGCCTATACCCTAAGTCTCGGAAGGATTTCTGAATCCTCAGTCTGAGGGTTCTGAGCTCGTTCGGGTCTGCATTCCAGGGGTGAGTTCACGGAGCTATTTGAGAGGCTGTGTTCCGGAATAACTGGTCCCTTAGCTCTTGGAGTTTGAGAGTTTCTTGACGTGTTTGAGGAATATTTTCAGGTGCACAGTCTCTTCCTTTTGGGTGCTCTCTGTCCCAGAGTGCAAGCCACCAGACTCATTAGGGATTTGTTTCAAGGTCGTGGTCCCTGAGCTTTATATGGACGGAGGAGGGTGCCCAGCTGCAGAGTCTTCTGAGCTGCTTGGAGGTCTTCATTCCGTGTGTGAAATCTCTCAGCTCTGTGATGGTCTGTGCAGAGTACGGTGTCTCTGAACCACTTAGAAGTCTCTCAGGTATGAGGTGGCAAAGCTGTCTGGGGTCTGTGACCCTCACATGAGTATTCAGGGCTGTTTGAGTGTCTGTGATCAGCCCCTCCTAACTGTTTTGAGTCCATGTCCCAGTCAATGAGTTCTATGATGTGGGTTTCGTCCTCAGGTGTGATTGATTTATCAGAGCAGTTTCAGGATCTGTTTTGAGTTGAAGGTCTTTCTACTGATGTCTTTATACTTTTAGGGGCCTTTGAGGTACCTTACCCTCTGTGATTGAGACTGTGAGCCCTCTAATCTCCGTATCCCTTGGTGCTGAGATTCCTAACCGTTGGGGTATGTTTCTGAAGATGAGCTAGCTCCTGTTGGGAGAGAGTCTCATTCCCAGGGTATGAGGTCTCCGACTTATTAGGGGTCTGTTTCCAGGGTTTGGGGTCTTTGAGTGATTTGGGGTTCTGTTACTAATGCCATCTCGTGGGTGAGTGTCTTTGTCCAGTCTCTTCGGCCTCTGAGCTGGGGGTAGGGGTGTGCTTGTGTCCTAGGGAGTAAGGTTTGTTAACTCTGAGCATTTTGGCATGATACATCTGATATGTGAGGTCTCTGGCCCGTTTGTGGGTCTGCTTTCCAGACGTTAATAAACTCTCTGAGGGTTTCTATCCCATGAGAGGTGTTAAGCTGCGTGGACCTATGTCACCAGGATGTGCTGTCTCTGAGCTCTCTGTGGGTCTGTCTCCTGGGTTAGACGTTCTCTGGGTCATTTGAGAGCCTGTATCCACAACATGAGATCCCTAAGCTGTTGTGGGTCTGTGTCCCAGCTACTGGGTCTCTCCTCTGTTTGTGGCAGACTTTGAACAGAAGATGAGGTATCTAGGCTCTTTGGTGATCTGTGTCCATTGAGTGTCAGGTGTCTGAAATCTTTCTGGATAGGAGTACAAAGGGGGAGTTCCACAAGTGGTTTAGGGGCCTGAGTTCAGGGTGTGATATTCCTGAATCATTTGGAGGTCTGTGGAGAGTGTGAAGATTCTGAGATGTTTGGGGATGTGAGCCTAGAATATGAGGTTTCTAAGCTGTTTGGGGTCTGCGTCCAGGACGTGTGATCTGAGTTATTTGTGGTCTGTCTTCCAGGGTGTGTGGCCTCTGAGTTATGTAGAGGAGGATTTGTATCCAGATTTTCAAGCCTCTGAGCTCTTCTGTGAACCAGAGCGGAAGGCCTCTGAGCTGTCTGGGGATGGGTCTGAGCTCTTTGGGGAAAAATCTACGTTTCTAAGTATGTAACCTCTCTGAGCAGGAATCTGTGTCAAGTGTACTCCAGCATATGTGATTTCAGAGCTCTCTAATATAGTGTTCAAGGAATGACATCTCCGAGTTGATCTGGTGGTCTGGGAAGAGGGTGTAAGGTCTCTGAACTGTCTGTCCATCCTTATCCCAGTTTGTTAAGTTCCCAGAGAAATTAGTGGGTCTTTGTTCCAGGTTGCAAAGCTCTGTGTGTGTGGTGGGATAGGGTGTGGGGGTCCTATAATCATATTTTCAGGTCTTTGAGCTCACTGGGTGTGTGGGTTACAAAGTGGGAGATCTCAGAAATTTGGTAGTCTTTACTAGGCTTATCCTGACCCTGAACTATTTAGGGGTGTCAGAAGGCGTGGGGTCACTGAGCTGTATGTAGGTTGGTTTCCCAGCCTTGGAATTCTCTGTATAAGGTCTGTTTCTGGGCTGTGAGATCTCTTTTTGGGGTCTGCATCTAAGACTTGAGTCTCTGAGTTGTGACACTCTGCTCTAGGAAGAGTCTCTGGGATGTTTAATGTTCTACTTTCCAGGGTGTCTCTGAACAGTTTTGGGGTCTTTGTCCAAGGAATGAGGGTTTAGAATCATTTAGGGAGCTGTGCTCAGAATGTCTGTTTGGACAGTCTGTGTCCAGGATGTCACGTGTCCACTTTTAGGGGTCTGCCCCAGATATGAGGTCGCTAAATGGTTTGGGAGTTGACAATCAGGGTGTGAAGGCTCCAAATAGCTTGGGTGGCAGTGTCCCAGGCTGTGAGATCTGTGAGATGTTTGTTCATCTCTACCCCAGAAAGCTCATTCTCTAATGTAGTTTGGACTCTGGATCCGTGTTTAAGGTGACAGTCGAGGTCTTAGAGCTCTTGGGGAGTCTGTCCCATAGTTCCAGTGCAGCCTCTGAGTTAATTGGGGTCTGTGTCCAGGTGCAAGGTCTCAGAGCTGGGTCTTCAAGGGTGTGAGGTCAGTATCTGGGTATGAGGAGCGTGAGCTGCTTGGAAGCCTGGGACATGTCTGAGCCATTTACAATTTTGTCACCTGTGTGTGAGGTCTTCAAAATAGGTGTGTCACTGCATATGAGGCCTCTCGAGCAAAGCAAAGGACACTGGCTCACACTCCAACTGAGAGGCAATGAAAACAAGTTTTTTGGAAATGTCATCTCTGTTCTCTGCTTTCGACTCTGGCACACAGAGGCACTCAAGGAATACCTGCAGAAAAAGCTTCCCACAGCATGTGGAGACTTTTCTCTGTGCAGTAGGTAGGCTTTGGGTTCGAGGCCTCTAAGAGCAGGGAGGGTCCAACTTGAATTATGTATTTCTCTATTTCTATTGTATTTCTTATTTTTGTTTATGGACAAGTGATAATGGTTTGTTCATTTAAACAGCAATAGATTTAGTTTCTTTTTGTACCAATTATTTATTTGAGAGAATGAGAGAAGACAGTGCGCGCCAGCGAGCAGCAGGGAGGAGTGGAGGGAGAGAACCCCAAGCGGACTCTGCACTGAACACAGAGCCCAACACGGGGCTCCATCTCAAGACCCCAAGATCACGACCTGAGTTGAAATCGAGTCGGGCACTCAGCCGACTGTGCCACCCAGGTGCCCCGGATTCAGTTTGCTTTTTCTCGGTGCGTTTTAAAAGTTCAGTTTACAAAGCAAGCTTATTTTAGGTCACATGATCTAGGATGATGGTGCAAGTGGTTCATTGTGGGAGCCTTACAGCAGATGGCTACGGTCTGAGGAACACATTCCTGGGCACCCCAGCGCCCACCCTCATGCCAACCCCCACCTACACAAGGTCTTCAATCCCCACACCTTGGTTTGTTCAGCCATTGATTTGTTTTATTGATACCCACCCCAGGGCCAGGTAGGGCCGAGGGATATACAAGAGGAGGACCAGACTCAGTCCATGCCTGAAGGTCAGTCTGGGGGCAGGGAGCACGGACACACACAGACACACAGACACACACACAGATCTGGCATCTGGTGGCAGGGTACACAGTCTCACATAGGGGCACTCTGAGCACAGGTAGTCAGGGAAAGCTTCCCAGAGAAGACCTCATGGGGGAAGCAAGGGGCAAGGCAGCCATCAGAGCCTTTGCCTTGTGTCTGTTCGTGGGCAGGTCACTCTGAAGACTAGTGAACCCAAGGTGAGTGCAGAGGGCCCGGGGGCTGGGGCTGGGGCTGGCGGGGGCGGAGGCTCCCCCTCACCTCACCTCACCTCACCATAACATACCCTCCTGGGTAAACCAGGCCTGCCCCCCTGCCCTTCTTGGCCTGCACTTTGCCTTCCACCATGTGCGCCCTTTCCTGGGGTCCACCTCCATAGTTTTCAAGGCTTCCCTGAGACAATCCACATGGATCAGGTGCTCTGCCCAGTACCTGGCACCTCTTCAACACCCCCATCAATGCACATTTTTGTCCTAAGTGCTATCTACAGCCTAACTAGGTCTTGGTTCAGCTCTATGAAGTCCCAGCAGTCGTCACACCCAGGTATGGGCTCCCGGCACCCTCCACACCGTCAAGAGCCCCAGGGCACCTTTCTGTACGCACCCCCAAAGGCGGACTTCAGACCTGGCCAACCGTAAGGGCTGGCAGAGTCTGGACTGCCCTTCTCACTGGTCACTGGGCCCCCACCCCTCTTCCAGTGGCATAGGAGTGTCCACTTCTCAGCTGTACAACCCTGAAAGAGAGACCCTGTGGCTCTGAGGCCCAACACCAGCCGGTGTAGGAGCTGGAGCACAAACCAGCCCCAGCCCCGGAGATCCTCTTTCTTTCATTTGCACCGCGTTTCTGTGGTAGGGTAAGGGAAACAGGAGAGCTGGGAACTCGGGGCTCTGATGTCAGCCTGCCCTGGGGCTGTTTCCCTACACCCTTGGGGCAGTAGGGAGAGGGCGTGCAACAGACCCCTCAAGCTCCAGGCAGAAGCAGGTGCAAAAATAAACATCCTTCCATTATGGGGCCAGGCAGGGGTTCACCCCTTGGACCTCCTTGATAGGCCGTGAATCTCAACCGCAGAAAGTCCTGGTGTTGAAAAATTACTTCTGAAGGTGGGTGGGGGTTTGTTAAGTGCAACCCACAGATGGGGCTGGGATGGGGAAAGGGGACTCCTACAATCAGTCATTCCTCACCACAACCCACGTCCCCCAGGCACAGGGCAGGTGGGGGCAGGTGGGGGGCAGGCAGAGGCAGGCAGAAGGCCCTGGCAGTCATTCCTCAACAGGAGGGCAGCAGTGGGTGGGTGGGTGGGGCAGCTTTAGGCCCCCACTGGCAGTTTGACCTCAGACTTCGAAGGGCTAGAAGAGGTATTTGCGGCAGGATTCAGTCCCACACTTGCATTCAATACGGACCCGCTTCTTGGGGGAGCCGGGGAGCCCGGCCAGGCCAAAGTTGGAGTCCATGCGGGTGCTCTCCATGTCCACGGGGTCCACTGTAGAGTTACAGCCAGGGAGGGTGGGGGGGAGGGAACTTGTTAGAAGGCCAAGGTGAAGTATCCCACTGCCCTTTTCACCATGAGACCCAGGAATCTTAGGTGCTGGGAGCACATCTGGGATTTGGGTCAGGAGGGGATTGTGGGGTTGGTGGTGGTTTGGAGACAGGACCAGGGCTCAGCACTGGAGGGGTGTTCAGGTGTTGGGAAGATGGCCACAGGGTGAAGGTTTTGGAAGGAGGTAGGGGGCTGTCAGGGGAAGGGCTAAGTTAGAAGTCAGGAATGGTCACCTAAACATCCAGAGAGACACCTGAACTCTCCTATCAAAGATTTCCCCCCGCTTTTGAGTTTGTCAAGAAGGGGACTGGTTGGAGACCACAAGTGTGGACACTTGGCCTGAGCCAGGCCAAGGGGGTTAGGAGTAGGGAGGACTGGGGGGACTGGGGAAATTCAGATGAGTCAGGAGGAGTGTCTTAACTATTAGGCCCTCATCCCAGCAGTCTTGGGAGAAGCCTATATGAGTGTCTAAGGGTTGGGGTCCAGGGGTTGGAAATGAGGGGGCCCCCAAGAGGTAGGCAGAGGTCCAGGAGTCTAGATGGGACACTAGGAGTCAGGAAGAGCATCTTAAAGCTCCTTGGGAAGGGGTCCTCATGTCACTGTGTGCCCCTGCGCCCAGTCCTTTGCCACCCCCACCTTGCATGTTGTAATCAAAGGTGAGCTCCTCGCCTGCCCGGATGGTTCTTGTGGCAAAGAAAGCGATGCGGGGCAGTCGCTCATCAAGGTTATCTATGAAGACGTTGTACACCTGGAGGTTGGGGTCACACTAGGCGAAAAAGAAAAGCGGGAGGGTGAGGAGGGTCCCCAGCCTGCTGCTCCCGACCCCCACCCGCCTGCGGGGTACCCACACTGTGGTTGACGAAGTGGGAGATGTTGCCGTAATAGGCGGCATCCACGGTGTACACGTCCTCCACGTAGTCCAGGTCGAAGAGGTAGGTGGCCCCTTGGCGGTCGTAGATCTGGCCCCGCCGCTCCGCCTCCTCTGAGGTAATGATCTGGGGAGGGGGCCGTGGGGGAGGGGAGAATGGCCAAGAAGGCTCAGGAAAACCAGCGGAGCTCCTGACCGCCCCCCCGCCCCCCTACCCCCCACCAGGCCCTGGGGCTGGGTGAACAAATGAGCAGAGCTGTGTGGCTGGCTCAGTGGGGCTAGCAGGTGCAGACACATGGGGGCCTGCAATGCAGAGGGTCCTCGGCTGCCCGCCACCCATCCATGCTCAGGCCTCTGGGTGGCATGGCATCTCTCGATGGTGCTGGATGCTGGCCACAAGGTCGGGTAGTGAGAGAGAGAGAGAGAAAGAGACCCACAGTGAGACACGGCAAGGAGATCACAAGCAAGAAAAGGACTCAGGGCTCACAGAGAGGGGTGGGTATTTAGGGGAGAAAGAGAGAGGCTGAAAGAGATCTCAAGGCGCCACAGGACCCCAGCACAAGAGAAGGCGCCCACACTGGGCTGTGCACAAGGTGGCAAGGAGGACATGGAGAGGAGAAAGAGGCCTGGACCGCTGGGAAAGGGAGACTGGAATGAATGGGCAAGAGACTCAGACAAGTGAGCTGGACGCAGACCTCAAAACAGAATCTTCATATTGAAAGACCCCGGTCCAGAGAGATTAAGACCCTTGATGAGAGCCTGAGATGGCAAGAACGAAGCTAAGGCCAGAATCGCCGGCAGATGGAAGGAAGGAGGCAAGAGCATAAATTAGAGCTCTCCCTCAGCCCTCATGCCGCAACTGGAATCTAAGACAGCAACAGGCCTTTCCCCTTCCCCAGCTGGATCCCCAGCAGTCCTGGAAAGCCCCCACCTCTCCACCCCTTTTGTCCCCTCTTCCCCCTGGGCAAACCACCACAGCCTTCTGGTAATGCCCCAGCAGAGCCAACCATGCCCTACTCTGGGGTAGGGTCCCATGGAACCCAAGACTGCTGCCCTCCCCCAGCCTTGGGTGCCTCCGGACCGGGGCAGATCTCATTCTCTAATCCTGGGCTTCCTGCTACCTGTGCCCACCCCGCCGAGACAAGTGCCGCACAGCGCAAAGCATTAGTGCTAAAGTACCCTTTATTTTCACTCTGCTGCCTGGCCCAGTGACCTGTCCTCTGTCCTGTGGTGGGTGTAGAGGCAGCTCAAATACTCTCACCCCTCGGTACCCTTTCTTCCCTCTCCTCTCATCAGAGACCCACTGGCCACAAACACTTCTGCCACACGAAGCAAACCCAGACCTGACCTGGCTTCCTTCCTCGCTCACCCTCACACCAGCCTGACCACCCTCATTTTCCTCTAGCCAGGTGGCTGTGCTGGAGTCCTCGCAGTCTCCTCGCTGCCTCTTGCCCCAGCACCTCCAGCCTCTGCTCTGGGCCAGATCCTCATCAGCACCTTGAGGAGACCGAGGTCTGCCCCTCAAGCCACACGGCTCACTGCCTGCTCTCCCAAGGGGCCTGGCTCACCTACACTCCTAACCTGTGCTTATTTGTTCACTGGTTTATTTAGCAGGTTTTTAGGAAGCCTACCCTGTGCCTGACCCCAGCACTCAGGGGTCCGTGTCTGCAGAGGGAGACACAGGGGACCAGGCCAGGTGCCCACTGCAGTCCCAGCTGGGTCAGGGGAGACAACGGGAACCAGGCCTGGTCCCAGCCATCTGGGGTCCCAGTCTGGTGAAAGAGATGGACTCAGAAACCCGCGGTGCAAGATGCCGAGGAGAAAACCCAGTCCTTAGGGTTCCCAGGGCAACAAAAAAGCAATACAGCGTCTAAAGCAAGCTCCAGGTCACAGAAGAGCTTGGACACCAGTATGAAGAATGGGAACTCTCTCCTGAGGGACACAAAAGGAGCCCCAGAAGTGTTCTGAGGAGTATATCAGGGTCAGTGTCCCCCGCCTCCCATGAACACATGCTCCTTGCAGAGTCGGCACCACAGATGTCACTTCTCTGTGGCCTTCTGGAGCCTCCAGATCCCCGGTCGCTGTGAGGAAGCTGCCGCCTTTCTGCAGCTTTCCGCAGGCCTGGGACTGAAGGGCGGCCTCCACGGGCTCAAGAGCATGCCTGGTGGTGTCTGAGCCAGCTTGCCCTTTCCTCATCCTCCCGGGTCTGCATCTTCCCGCCTGTTCTGCCTCTACCTGCTTTCTGAGTCTCATCAAGAGTGAGTCATGCGGGGAGCCCTCCAGGGCACAAACGGCTCCTTCTCCAGTCTTCTTCCCAGTCCCACTCTGTAAGGGCAGGCCTACCCTGAAAAGTCGGGAACAGAGCAGGCCACGCATGTCCCTGCTCCCTAGCAGCTCTCCAGAATGACCGGGGAACACAGATGGGCTAGAAGCCAGCAGCCTGGAAAGGGTGTTGACAGTGCACAGGACCCAGAAGACGCAGAGTCTAGCTGCTGCCCTGCCCCCAGCCGGATAGGGGATCCTGAATGTTCTCTCCTCCTGCCTGTTTCCTCAGCCAAAAAACCAAAAAACCTTCCATGAGGTCTGCAGCACACCAGTTTTAGACACTTCGGCCTTTTTTATTTTTTATTTTTTTTTACCCACTCTGTTAGCTTGGTGACTCTGAGCACGTTCCTCTCTCTCTATGGGCCTCGGCTCTCCTCTGCAGAATGGGAAAGACAATGATGGTAACAGCGACCTGACTCGAGCTGTTGTAAAGCTCCAGCATGATCAGGGACATGAACGATGGTTCTGTTCTTGACACTGAGCACTGTTAGGAATGGTTATGGATGCCAGTCTTACCCCAGTCGAACACGCCACCCCCCCCTTATTTTTATGTGCCCTTTCCTGAGAAAGGAAACACTGCTAATTAAACGATGATGCCCTGTCACTGAATTCAACTAAGCGAGACGCACCTTCATTTTGGTGTTGGCAAATGCAAGTCTTAGAATGGATAAGCAAGGCTGTTCCCTGCTGTGCGAGAGTGGATGTTCTCATGGAATGTGGAAGGGTACAAAGGAGAGGAAGGGCAGCTCACGTGGAGGGACTCCTGGTGCAGAGGTGGGAGGCCAGATGTCATGTCCAGACTGTAGGATGAGAGCTTGGCAACCAGATGTGGGGTGTGTGTCCTCAATTATGTGACACATGTAGGGTCTGGGACAGCACCATGTAACTAAGTAAATGAACACTCCTATAATGAAATCCATGAATATTCACCCCAAGTGTGAGAACTAGGCTACAAATGGGCCCAGATCAAGTCTGGCTGGGTTTTCTAGCCACATGGGTTACCAAAGACTTCACGTTTTCTGAGCATTTTGGGTTTTCTGAATTTTAGACTGTAATGGCTAACAGTTATCAAAGACTTACTACTATTCAAGTGCTGCTTCCAAGTGCATCACACATTATGACTCATCTACTTCTTATAACGAATGATGTGGGTGCTATTACCATTCCCATTCCACAGGTTGGGAAACTGAGGCACAAAGTCTGTAAGTGACTGCCGCTGAGTGGTGGAGCTTGGCTCCAGCCTTGGCTGTGCTGCCTCCTCACAGGGGAAGCACCAAGAGTTTGGCTTTGGCAGCGTTTGGGGACCTGCGGTGCCATCGGGAGGCCCCACAGGTCTGAGAGTGTCAGGAGGGGGCCTGGAAGTCACAGAATGTGGCAGGAGGGAGGCCAAGAAATAGCTTAAGGAGAGTGTGTGTGGAGCAGGAAGAGGGGGCAGAGGGGTGAGAAGCCCTGAACTCCCCAATGTTTACAGCATGGAAGAGTATAGACATTAAGGAAGAATAGCCCAAACAGCACCCTGACCAGGGGACCCTGGGGGTACTTGGGGGATGTGGACTTCCCCTCCTCTTCACCTGTCAGGATCCTCTGTGTTATAAAGAGCTTTTCCTCGAGACTGTCAATACAGTGAGGCTGGAGACATTCCCTTTTCTGGACTTCCTCTAGAACTGGCATGCTCCTGTGAAGGTTGGACACCTCCTCCAGGCTGTCAGTTCTCTTTGGTGTAGTCCTGATCTCCTCCAGACTGTCCCAGCCCCTCTGAGGTGAGGACACTTCTTTTTCCAGACTGTCAGCACAGTGTGGGTATAGACATTTCCTAAGGTGGACTGCGAGGGTCCTGTGGAGTGTGGAGAGCACACTTCCTTCCTCCAGGTCACTCTGCGATGGAGACACCTCTTCCCACAAATTGTCAGGACCCCCGCCCCAGACTGTCAGGAACCCTCTGGGATATGGCAACCCTCTCCTTCCTCCAGACAAGCAGGTCATTCTACGTGTGGACATTTCTTCCACCAGACTATTGGGATTATCTGAGTGTGGACTTCCTGTCTAGACTATCAGGGTCCTCTGAAGTGTGGATTGCTCCACCTCTAGATCATCTCTCCCCCTGGGGCTATGACCATCTCTGCGGTTCATTACTGGGAGTCTCTCCTCTCCATCAGTGTCATAACTACAGTGCAGACACCTTCAGGTGTGTGTCCCTTAGGCCACTTTCTGTCACTTCCCAACCATATCACATCCCTAAGAGACATTTAGAAATATGAAGGTATTTGGGGTTGCCACCATGACAACACGTGCATGGATTTACATGGTCAAGGTCCAGGGATGTTAACTGTTCCCCTAATGCATGACATGGTCCTATATAAAAAGCACTGCTCCATCCCAAATGCACACCACGTCCTACCTTACAACATGACATTTGCTGTTACAGACACTTGCTGGTTATTCATACACACACTCCTTTTGTCTTCCACCTAGCCGCATGGCTGAGTCACACTTCCCAGCCTCCCTTGCACCCAGGTAAGGCCAGGGACTCAGTTCCAGCCAGTGAGTGTGAGCACAAAGTGATGGGCGCCATGTCTAAGCCTGGCCCATGAGCAACCTCCCCTTCCACCCTCTCAGCCCACTTGCCAGCAATGCAGAGCAAGGATCAGGGGCGGCTCTAAGGCACAACAAAGGCACAAGAGAGAAGGAGCCTAGGAGCAAAGAGGCTTCTGATGTGTGAAGCCACTAAGACTTGGGGGTTGTATGGCATGGCAGCTAGCCTGCCTAATATAGCGGCCATCCCTTAAGCAACACAGGTTTGAACTCGGTAAGCC
This sequence comes from Spilogale gracilis, assembly GCA_004023965.1. NCBI lineage: Eukaryota > Metazoa > Chordata > Mammalia > Carnivora > Mephitidae > Spilogale > Spilogale gracilis. The sequence goes on from PITA01003510.1 coordinate 85,670, forward strand.
CACTTACAGGAAGATTCCTTTCCAAAAATACAGTAGGGTACTGTAAGTGTTATTTTCTCTTCCTTGCGATTGTGTTAATGTTTTTTTTTCTCTAGCAGACTTCACTGTAAGGATACACTATATAATACATGTAACCTGTAAAATATGTATCAATCCACCACTTAAGTTATCCCTAAGGTCAACAGTAGGCTACTAGTAGCTAAGTTTCTGTAGAGTAAAAAGGTACACCCAGATTTGACTACTCTCTGGGTCGGCGCCCTTAAACACCCCCCCTCCGCCACCCCTTCCCCCCTTCCGGGGGCCATGTTATTCCAGGATCAACTGTATACCTTGCCTTTCCCCAGTGTCTTGCAAATCTGGAGGAAGTGGGCAGCCAGCCTAAGACAGGTCTACATCCTACTCCAGAACGTTCGTGTTCCGATTAGTAAAAGGCACTCCTCCTGGTCAGACACTTGGTGGTAAGCGGAACCCTTGCGAAATGAGATGCAACCCTACGCTGAGCACATGGCCTGTTAAAAGGACAGCTGCCTAGATTTCAGTTCCTGCTTTCCTCTTTGCCAGGTACCCTTATGAGGTCAACCCAGTTGAGAAGTATTTCGCTGTGCTTTCAACTACCAGCCTGAAATGCACACCCCTGCCAGGGTCTCTCTGTCCCACTCAGGTTAGCCCCCTCCCCCACCTTTCCCTGGACAGGAAAAGCAGGCAAGTTGCAGGCACACGGTGAGGGGAGCTGAGCACACAGGATGGGAATACATGGTGGGAAGAGTTGCCGCTACGTGTGCGCGCACACGTGTACACACACACACACACACACACACCCCGGGTCCTGGCTCCCTACCTCTCCCACGTACTCCATGACAAAGCTGTTCTTGCGGATCTTCTCCAGTGTGCGGACCCCCCAGCCACGCCCATCATCCGTGCGGAAGATGCAGAGGTCATAGCGGATGCCCTTCTGTACCACGCGGTTCGGGCAGTCATAGCCGCAGCGGCAGCGTGAGTTGCACTCGTAGATGGGCAGCCCCGCACGCAGCCGCACCTGGCCCTGGTCGTTGTAGGCAAACTTGTGCAGGGACGCCCCAGGGCAGCAGCCTCCAGTGGGGGCCCACAGACAGTCCTGGCATTCACAGCCCACGGCCACCTGGTTGAGGGTGATGCCCTCCCCCACACGGTACTCGTTGATGTACACGAAAGCCCGCGGGGGGCCGTCCAGGTCCACCTCGTTCTCCACAGTGATGCGTCCCAGGTGGCTGCGCTTGGCATTGAGCTCCTGCTCCCAGCGCCGGAGCGCCCGCCTCTGTTTGGCCTTCTGTACCAGGTAGTTGGCCAAGCTTGGGTCCAGGTGCCGGGGGGGCTTTGACCGGTGGTGCCGCCGGAGCAGCTCCCTCTCTAAGTCCTTGTGGAACTGCTTGAGAATGCGAACGCATTTGAGATTCTGCCGCGGCTCCCAGGTGCTCTCTGAGTCTGGATATCCACGCCATTTCACCAGGTAATACTCTTGCTCCTGTTAGGGGGACCAGGGGATGAGGGCCCTGTAAGTGGCGATACCCTTGGCTCAGCCCCATGGGACTTCCATCCCAAAACTGGTAGGTAAGACCCAAACCACTCCCCGCACCTTTTCTGGAATGACTCCATGCTGTAGTTACAAAGCCTGAGGATCCCCAGGTTCAAATCCCCCGCTCCCCCTTACTACCATCTAAATTCCAAGTTTTAATTGAATCTACTCCCTCCTGTCTTCCCTCTCATCAGCTCCCTCCTCCTTGCTGTTCAGGCCCCAACTGTTTCAAGTCACAACCTTAACTTCTTTTTCTCAGTTCCCACATCCACCCTGGAAAAATCCTGTCAGCCTCACCTTCTAACTACATCCAGAACCCAACCACTTCAAACTGTGGTCACTGCCACCCCCGGTCAACGCTCACCTGGATTACAGTGGGAGGCCTCCTCACAGGTCTCCCCAGTTCCACCCTTGCCCCCTATAGTCTATTCTCCACTCAGCAGGCAGAGGGCTATTTTCTTGCAGAGAGCAGCTAGAAGATACAATCTAACCATACAGATTCTACAAGCAGACACACTGGGTACAAATTCTGAATCTGCAGCTCAGTGGCTATCTGGCTTTAGGCAAGTTATTCAAATTTGCTGACCCTGTTTCCTCATCTATAAGTGAAAAAAAAAAAAGAGCCGGCATTTTTCTAGCTTTCAGTATGGAGCAGGTCCTGTTCTAAGAACTTCTATGTTAACTAATTTAACCCCCTCAACTCTGTATGACTAGATACTACTAGTCCTCTCTATTCTACAGATGAGGAAAATGAACCACAGAGAATGTGGTTAAGTATCCCAGGGCTACAGGGCCAAAATCTGAACCCAACCATACAGGCTCCACTCTGTTCTCTTTATCCTGCTGTTGCCTGCTCTGGCAATGGTAACAGTTCCCATCTCACACCATTGCTGGGGGGTGGGGATTAAATGAGTTTTTGAGAGGAAGCACCCAGCCCACTGAAAGTGCTCAATAATTGCTAGCTATCATTGGCTCCCTTCCTGGGCTCAGCACCTCAATCTCTCCAATTGGTTTGTATTCCTATGGAGGTGGGAAGAGAGACTTATAGGGGATTCATTCTGGCTCCTGCCCCCCTGAGAAAGCCACTTAATTTCTTCACCTGCAAAATGAGGATGATGATAAGTCTGACTAAACCTATTTTTTAAGATCAGAGGAGAAAATTCCCTTTGGAAACAGATGCAGGCAGTAGGGGTGGGGGCAAGGGGGCAGTAAGCCCGCTTCCTTGAGACACCCCTGCCCTGGCCACAGTCACCCCAGACTCACGCGGATCTTCTTGTAATCACATAGGTACTCGACTTCAAAGTCATAGAGATTCCTCTTGGAGATGCCGAGGGCAGGACAGGAGAGCTTGGCCAGGCGGCACAGGTCCTGTAGCTGATTCCAAGAAGACTTGCAACACACACTGCAGCCTAGAACAAGGAGGCCAGAAAGAACTTACTGGGCATCCTGGTGAAACCCCTGGTCAAAGGGGACCCCAAATCCTCTCTGGGACTTCCAAAGGACTGCCTCAGAGTCAGTGAGATTTAATCCACAGGCCTTCCCAATGCTGAGACCCTTCTACGACAAAAATATGCCATTTCTTCAACCCCAGTGCTCATTCCAAGGCTACCCCTGGAGCAGATCTCAAAGTGGGATCTGCTGCATGGATTGTCCTAAAGCAATCTATTCCCAGAGCTTCCAACTCCCTCCATACTCTTCCTAAAATGGCTGACAAACCTGCCTTGGGTTCAGGACCTAATCCCTCTCCCCACTTTGCAAAATAAAGAGAACAACCCCCCATCTCAGTAGGGTGCATTGCCCCGGGGGGAACTGGACGGGATTACAACCCGTAGGCACCAAACAAAGGCTTAACTGGAAAGACTGGTCTGGAAGCCCTTATCTGAAACTCCTGGGGCTAGTTGAGTTTAGGAATTCAGATTTTTTTCTTTTGCGGGTGGGGGGGGGATTTTTTTTTACAAGTGTAGTTCTAGGTATGCCCCAGACACTACCTAACACCCCCAGTGTGGTCAGGGGCATCAAGCCATAATCAAACACAGCAAACATCTGAATTTTTACATTGAATAGGAGAAATAAAGAGACAAGATAGTCCCACTTTATAATCTAGTTTTGCCACTGAATGGTGCCAAGCTTAAATTTTCAGAGCTTTTTAGGTTTCAGAATTAGGAGTAAGATATTGTGGGATGGTATTAGATTTCAGGAAGCTTCCTTGAATGATTAGCCTGGGTCCTTTAAACCTGAAAGGTGTATCTTTTTTTCACACTGCATTTTGGCTGTCTCATCTACATTTCTGTGAAGGGTAAAGCCCACCCAAAGGAGTATACTCTGAATTCAGCAACCAGCAAACAGTACAGATTACTAATGATTCTTTTAAGTATGCTGGAACCTTTCTGAGGCTATCAGAAATTTTCAAGATGCGGATTAAAGAAAAAAAAAAAAAAGACTTCTGATTCCGGGCACAGTGTGCATTTAGAAGCCATTTTATCAAATCATTCCATAGAACACTAACTCCAAATGCAGTTAGTCCTCATCCTATTTTTAATATTTTCTACCTCCCATTACAAAAATCAAACATTTGGACTCATAATGAAATACTCTAGACCTCAACCTGAAAACATCCAAGAGCTTTGCAAAATTATTTCGTGTGCATAACCCCCACCCCACTTCGGTAGGCCTAGTGGAGACTCAGCCTGTGCCCACGCTTTCCTCTCCCTATGATGCCTCTCCTTTTCAAACATCTTAACTTGCATCTGAAACCCACTAAAGTGGTCCCAACTAACGTCTCCAGCTGCTGGCTCCGCACTGACCACAGGTGGATTCCTACCCTTCAAAGCCCCCCCTCACACGGTGAAGCCCATCCTCCCCGCAGCTTTTCTCACCCAGATGAACCCACCCTCCCCAACATACAGGAAAAGTCACCCCTCTTCCCCTGCACACGAGGGAGTCCAGCTCTCCTATTAGAGAAGCCCCTTTCCCCTCTTCCCGGGGGAGTCTTCTCTACAGCAAACCCTTTCCCCATCACGCGGAAAGGAGGTACCCTCACCCTGAAGAGTCCTCTGTCCCCTCACTCCGAAAAGGAGGTCCGTCCCCTTCCCTTCCCTCCCCTTCCGGCGTCTCGCGTGGACACCAACCGGGTAACGGTCACCGGCGACCAATTTTCCCGCGCGCGGGCGCGGCCTCCCCGACAAGCCCCCGCGCGTGCGCGCGCCGACTGGTCGCGATCAGAGGCGCGCGCCCCCTCCCGCGTCCCCACTGAGCCCCGCGCCCGCCGCGTTCCGAGGCACGCGCCCCCTCCCCTCAGCCCCGCCCAGCCCCGCGCGCCAGGCCCGGGCTCCCTGAGCCCCATCCTTTCTGCGCCAGGCTTCCGGCTCCCGGCTCCGTGGCCTTGGACGCCGGGGCCCCGAGCCCGCGACACCACCCCTCCAGCCCACCCGGCCCGGCCAGCAGGCCCGCGCCGCTGCCGCCACTGCTTCACCTTTTAAATTTTCCGCCATCTTTCCCCACGGCTAACGACATTCGGGCCTAACCGGCCTCGCGAGAAGAGAGCTCGCGCGGGCGTGGCCGAGAACGCGCAGCCTATTGGCCGCGCGGCGCCGCGAGCAGTGCCCGCGCGGACCAACCGGCGAGCCGTGACCGGACCCCTCCCCGCCACCCGGCTCGGTCCCGAAGGCGGGTGCTAGCCAGAGCTTTCCCAGAGTGCGTCTGGGCGGCAGCGGTGGCGGCGGCGATAACTAAGGTTGCCGGAGGCCCTGCCCGTACGCCGGTCTGTCTGTCACGCTGGCAGCCAATCACGTTGTCAGCCAGCCGCACGGGGGTTCTCCGTCCTGTCAGACCCCCAATTACTACCGTCAGTCAGTCGTCACCACATTTTAACCCCAAGCAAGCCGTGACTCCCAAGATGGACTGTCGCCACGTACATGCTCAGAGTCCTGTCCCCAGACTCAAATGAGACAATGGGTCCCATCGCCACAGACAACCATTTAGTCAGACCCTGTCCCCCCCTGCCAGTCAACAGCAGCCTCCCTTCGAGCCTCTTAAGGCAGACGGACGGCGCTAACAACTCCGCTGTCAGCCTGCCTGTCATTCCCCCCGACTGCCCCTTTTTCACACAGTCCGTCAAACAGCCGTTCTGTCCATCTACTCTTGCTCGGGGGGAGGGGGACAGCTCTAAAAGCCCCAGGGGAAACCATCTCACGGCCACCAACCACGGCCACCAACCACCAGCCGTGGCCTCAGGCAGGTTAGGTCAGGACAGGCCGGCACTGTCGACATCTACTGTCACCCTCTCAGGCAGACACAAAGCAAATAGTCACAGCAACTGAAGCCCCCACGCCACCTGATAGTGGATCAGCAGTCTGTCACGTCCCCAGGGAGGCATGCCCAACACTGGTCAGTCCTCCGGACAGTCTCCCCTGACCCATGGGGGGCCCCCCTCAAGGGCCACAGTGATTCCAGCTCCGCCCGGCCATCCAGTCAGATTTCTACACTGATATTTCAGTGGGTCAGCGGGCCTCTGCCTCATTCACTGCCCTTCATTGTATGGTCAATCAGCCAGGTGGCCATTCTCAGCATGTGACTGACCACGCGGTCTGTCAGGCATGCTGTGATTTGGCCAGGGTGGACAGTCACTCACCAGATACAGTTGCTTATCAGGCAGTACAGAGCTGGCCATCAGTCAGCCTGAAATTCCCTCCGGGTAGCCCTCCTTTACACACCATCAGACAGTGTAACATCCAGACACACTCCCCCAGGCCAGATGGGACTCCCTGCAACAGTCAGCTGTTCACAACAGCCCGCCACCCAGGCCGGCAGCAACAGCGCGGCCATCAGTCAGCCAGCCTGTCAGTCCCTCAAGAGGCTGTCTGTCTTCTACGCTATCAGATCACCAGCCCCAGCTGGTCCCAGGTGGGCATAATTTAGTTAGATATTCAGTACCTCACAGCATCAGGAAATTACACCCTCCGTTCCTCAACCTGCCCCTCTCCCTGTGGGTCCATGAGTTCCCTAGTCAAACAAATGATCATTCAGTAAAACAAACGGTTGTTCCGGCTGCCTGCCGGTCTAACTGTGAGCTAGTTGGGAGAAATGGCCAGTCTGAAGTTCAGCAGCCCTTCTTACCATAAGTGGAAGAATCAGCAGCCGACGCCCCACCACTCAACCCCTTCCCTCGCTTATTCCTTCTAGAACACAGTCAGATGCTAGTCCTTGCATGCTCCCAGTCTCCCTGGACAGAACCCTCCTATTCCCAGGAGTCCAGTCCAACCCATAAGAATGGCTTAAGGCAAGACTGAATCTGGAGGAGGTCATGTAGGGATCTCTGGGTGTTGAGCAAACATCCCTTTGTCAACCTTAAAGATAAAACTGCCCATTATTTTACCAACAAAAGATGAGTTTATTCAGGAATAGCTGAGAATTGTAATGCAAGACAAGCGAGCTGTGGCAAAACCATATGCAAGTCCAACAAACAAAGGAGAGGAACATTATGTTATGGAGGAGGAAGTTGGGAGGGGTTGTTTGGAACAAAAGTCTATTGGAGAAAAGCAAGAGTTCATAGCAATGATGTTTCTCAGTGACAGAGTTGTGGGCTACTCAGTTTCTTATAGGAGATACAATGTATATCTTTCCCTGTTAGGGGCTTGTAACTGACCATTCTTTCCTGCTGAGATACTTCTGTTGGGTCTATAATTGATACTTTTTGCTATAACTGACACTGAGTAGTAAGTTTCTTTTACCAGCCTCCCCTTCTAGCATCCTGAGTCCATTTTAGTAAGATTTCCCTTTATTAATTTTCATACTCTGGTCCTCCCCAAACTGTAGATATAACAGTATATATAATGTAGTGTGTAAAGGCTTGGATCTTGGAGCCTAGCTACCGGGGTTCAAATCCCAGCTCCACCATTTACTAAATTGTGTGATGTTAGGCAGTTTATTCATCTGTAAAACCTCAGATGAGTGACCTTGGGGTGGGCACCTCACACTCGTGTGGAAATGAATCTTTCCAGACTAGCATCTGTCCAGGAGACCTCAAAAGTTAAGAGGCCACCCTATTATTCCTGTGTTTCACTCCCAGCCTCTTGTCTGTTCACTCAGCATTAATTTAGTGCCAAGTATATAACTCCTTGCCCAGTTCTGGGACCAATATAAAGTCTTATCCATTCCAATCTATACAGGTTTGACCTGTTTTTAATGTAGATCTCATATTCAAGGGTACCACACATGCAGAAGAGGGCACAGACCATGGGGTGATCAGTGTCAGGAGTTTTCACAAGCAAACATCCATGTGGAACCAGAACGCAGGTTAAAAGGAACATCCGCAGCCAAATTCCAGGAACACTTAATTCTGTAACATCTCTGAAATCCGGCTGCATCTCCCAAGCACCAGTGAGTCATAATTTAATTCACAGTACTTTTTTGTCTCTCCTGGTGATACAGACAATAATGGTGCATTTTATGATCAATGGTGACTCAGGATTGACCAGCAGTAGGAAGAAGAACAGCAACAGCATCATCTAATGTCTGTAGATGCCTCAAGGATCCAGGCATTTTGTAGACACTTGAATTCTTTCCTCAACCCTGCGAAGAATGCATTTTTAATCTCAGTTTAAAGATGGAGAAAACTGAAACCCAGAAAGGTCAAGCCACTTGTCCACGGTCAGTACTTTTCTGCCAAGTCTGTGCCTGCTGTAAGCAGTGCTCCTGGGGATTCAGAGATTATGTGATATGAGGTCTTCTCCAGGACAAAGCCTACTGAGGGAGTCCCAGCACACTGGAGTTCTGGGATTTCCTAGCAGGGAGTGGGGAGGTGGGAGTGATACTTCCATGCCCTTCCTAGACTCAGCTTGCCCCTGGCTACCTGGCCAAAGTTGGGGTGGGGAGTAGAGTGGAAGGTGAAGAACAATGAAAGAATTAAAAGTAACCCAAGATTCCCTCCTTCTTTTAGCTTCTGTGGCTATGGGGGAATTCTTGAGGAACAAAGCCAGCTCCCACCTGCCACACCTCCACCCTGGCCCTGGCTCTCCTTTGTTCCCTCCCCTGACCCCCAGCATGCACCTTGGTTGGTTCAAAAGTGGTGGGGCATCTTGCCCAGGTTCTAGAGCTGATCTGTGTCTTTGCCTTTTCCACTGCCACTGGCCGGGACCTGGTTTGCACTGAGAACTGGACAGAACCAATTTTTTTTAAAGATTTTATTTATTTATTTGACACAGAGAGAGAGATAACAAGTAGGCAGAGAGGCAGGCAGAGAGAGAGAGAGGAGGAAGCAGGCTCCCTGCTGAGCAGAGAGCTGATGCAGGCCTCGATCCCAGGACCCTGAGATCATGACCTGAGCCGAAGGCAGAGGCTTTAAACCACTGAGCCACCCAGGTGCCTTGGACAGAACCAAATTTTAAAATCGAGAGAGAGGGTCCCGCCCATCAGGATCCTGGTGTGTGAGTTGTGTGCATGGACAGTAAGTCTGACCATCAAATATTCTATTGATCTAATATTGTGTTGATTGGACTTTTTTTAAGTAAGTGAATAAATAACTCCTGCCTATTCACCATGCTCAACTTCACACCAAGCTTTTCCCCACCTCAGGGTCTTTGCACAGGCTGTTCCCTCTGCCTGGAATGTCCTTCCCCCCAAAGATTTACTGGATAACTCCTCTCTGTAGCTTCTGTGCAACTGTCACGGCATCCTGGTGGCTTTCCCTGAATGTTCCATCTGAAGGCCATTCCTCCTTAGCATATCACAGCACTTGTCACAGTCTGTAAGTATCTTTCATTTCTATTTGATTCCTGGTTTCATATCTGTCTCCTCCACTAGAATATTGGCGTCACTAGGTCTTCTCCCACTGCTTTAGCTCCAGCCCCTAAAGTAGCACCCAGCAACAAAGGTTTGTGGAAAGAAAGAAGGTTAGAAAGAAACAAAGAAATAAATGAGAGGAAAGTGAGTGAATAAATAAATTAAATGGGAGAGATGAATAAAAAAGACTTGGGGATAAAGGACCCCAAATTCCCAAATTTCCACATTTGGAATATAAACCAACTGAGACTTAGAGAAACAAAAAGACAGTTATTTTATTTTGGTTTGAAAATCCTTATGTGAGGGGAACTGAGAAATTCTGTATCAAAAGGGGCCCTGGCTACTGCTAGTCAGAATTAACTGCATTGGAAGGGTCATCAGGGAAGAAACAGGGCCTGACAGCCTGGAGGCCAGGAGTGAAGGGCAGCAAGCAGCAGCTGCCAGGGGAGAAGGTTCAGAATAAGTGGGGAGGGTGACTCAGTCGTCCCACTCATCGTCTTCATCCTCATCGCCAGCCTGGTCCTCCCCTTCGTCTGGAGGGAGAGAGAAAGTGGGACTCAGGATGGGCAGAAGGGTTCAAAGGCCCAGGGTGGGGTAAAGTTCCTGGGGTCTGAGAGGTCAAGACTCAGGGTTCTGGGGGGCTGAGGTCTCCTGGAGCTCCATGCAGTTGAATGAGAAAGGGGCCCCTCAGAGGAGGGAGAGTTAGGGTGTGGGTTGGAGTTGGAATGGAACTTAATCTCATTGTCAAAAATGTGGGGGCGCCTGGGTGGTTCAGTTGTTAAACATCTGCCTTCAGCTCCAGTCATGATCCTGGAGTCCTGGGATGGAGCCCCGCATCGGGCTCCCTGCTCAGCGGGAAGCCTGCTTCTCCCTCTCTCACTCCCCCTGCTTGTGTTCCCGCTCTAGCTGTGTTTCTCTCTGTCAAATAAATAAATAAATAAATAAATAAGATATTTTTTAAAATGTGGTTAGTTGGAATATCACTGTCACACAAGGGTTAATGTTCTGTTTGTTACTTAATGGGGTAAATTCAAGTATTATTAGCAAAGAGGGAGTACGTTACAATATTACTGTTTCATAGTAGACTAATGTTAATATTGTTAGCCCATAATGGGTTATCAATGATCTCACTGTCAAAAGATGAGGTTTGTGAAAATATTGTCATGTAATGGATTCATACTAATCTTGTGGACATACCCTGGGATTAATGTGAATTAATACTGCCAATAATAGATTGAGGTTCACATTCCCCTCATCTAATTGTCACATAATGGCAATATTGATGCCACATCAGGGATTCATGTCAATATTATTATAGAAACATTGGGTTGGTTATGATATTATTATCACATTAAGAATTCAAGTTCCTCTGTTGACACCCAGAGTTCGAGTTAATATTATTATCCACGGTGGGGTTCTTTAGAACAGCATCACCTATGGGCTAATGGTAACACTCCAGAGCCCATGGGATTCCAATGAATATTGTGGACATGTGGGGCACTTGGGTGGCTCAGTTGTTAAGCATCTGCTTTTGGCTCAGGTCATGATCCTGGTCCCGGGATCAAGCCCCATGGAGCTCCCTGCTGGGCAGGAAGCCTTCTTCTCCCTCTCTCACTCCCCCTGCTTGTGTTCCCTCTCTCGCTGTTCCTCTCTCTCTCTGTGTCGAATAAATAATAAAATAAAATCTTTTCTTTCTTTTTTTTAAAAAGATTTTTTATTTATTTGATAGAGAGAAACACAGCCAGAGAGGGAACACAAGCAGGGGGAGTGAGAAAGGGAGAAGCAGGCTTCCCGCCGAGCAGGGAGCCTGATGTGGGGCTCGATCCCGGGTCTCTGGGATCATGACCTGAGCCGAAGGCAGTCGCCTAACCAACTGAGCCACCCAGGCGCTCCTAAAATCTTTTTTTATAAAGATTTTATTTATGTATTTGACAGAGAGAACACAGCTAGAGAGGAAACACAAGCAGTGGGAGTGAGAGAGGGAGAAGCAGGCTTCCCGCTGGGCAGGGAGCCCGACGTGGGGCTCAAACCCGGGATTCCAGGATCATGACCCGAGCCGAAGGCAGACACTTAACGACTGAGCCACCCAGGCACCCCTAAAATAAAATCTTTTAAAAAATGTTGTGGACATGCCCTGACATCGATGGATAAAAGACTCACGATGGAGTGATGGTCACTATTGATGGTAACTGGTGGGCTTGTTTTTAGGTGCACACTGGCCCAGGAGTGCAGTCCTGGGCAGTGGGCAGGCTCTCACCTGAGGAGTGGATGGCTCTGCTTCTCTTCTGCATCACATGCATCAGGGCTCCCACTAGTCCCTCTGAGCTCTGAGGCGCAGGCTGCAGCGCTGAGTTCTCTGGGGCCCCAGGCGTCTGCAGCAAGGAGGGTCCAGCACAGAGGGTTCAAGGCCCCATGATAGGAGCACCCCTCCCTGCCCCTTCCGTGTTATTTCCCCTCCCATACACTCCAGTCCCCTTCAGTGTTCCCAGCTGGCCTCTCCCCACCAGCCTCCCTGCCCTGTCACTGAAACCCACATGCCTGGAACCCCTGTCAGTTTCAGCCCTGGCCACGAGATCCTGACTTG
>PITA01003510.1:97684-124890 GCA_004023965.1 Spilogale gracilis
GGAGGGCCCCCTCTGCCCGGGGGTACCGGTCCCCGGGGAGTTGGTGGGGGTGGAGCACCTCCCGAAGGCACAGGGGGCAGTGGACCAGAACGGCCCCTGCTGCTCCCCATAGTAGGGGGCCGGGGGGCCTGGTTTCCTCCTCTGGATGGCGGTGGGGGTGGTGGAAGCGGCTCTGAGGGGAGGAAATAACACAGAGCTATTGTTACAGTTCTCTTCAGTCTCAATTTTGCTCATTTATAACAAGGGCACCCCAACTGACCAACTCCTGATTCAAGCAGCATAGGGTTTCCATGAGGACTGAGTGACTGCAGTGTACCTCTTAGGAATCAGCTTCTAGGGCTGGAGAAGAAGGGGGGGGCACTCACCCTGACGCCTCATCTCCTGCCGCACAGCCTCCAGCCCGCCCTGGTCCTCAATGAAATCGTAGATAAGTTTGGAGGTTTCGGCATCTGTGAGCTGGGCCTCACTGATTCCTGCCCTGGAGAACAGACTCCGCAGGTCTGGGTCTAGGTTGTTTACCTGTCCAGGAGGATAAAGGCCAGGGCAGGGGTGGGGGGATAAGACAGATAGGGGAGGGGCACAGATTATCACTGGGTCCGCCCCAGTGGGGGATCTGAGAGGAGTGTAGAAAGGGTAGGGTCTGGGGGTAGGTCTGAGCCAGTGGACTATGGAAGGGTAGGTAGGTAGTTAAGTGGGTCAAGGGGTCTTTGGAATTACTCACGTCAAATCCTTTCTGGGGGTCCCACCCCACATGGCTGACATGTCTGGGGAAGGTGAAGAAATCCCAGTGAAGCTGCACTGCCCTTCCTTCCCTTCCTTCCTAGTGAAGCCCTCTTGCCCTCCCCTGCCCAGAGGGACTCTGAGGGACCAGAATTAATGGATGAGTCCTAATTGAATGAATGAGTGACTGAGAGCAGTTGTGATGGAACTAGAAGGGGTCCACAGTTTTTAGTGCCCATCTGCCCATCCATCCCCTTTTTTTACCATCCATCCACACATCCATTTGTCCTCCTAGCCATTTGCACTCACCTGTCAGACCACCGATCTATCACATATTTATCTTTCTACTCATCTGCCCACGTACATCTGTTTACCCATTTGTCTGCCAACCTGTCTTCACACACACTTATCCATCTACCCATGTGCCCAACTTTCAATCCATCCACTCTTTTGTCTACCTATTCATTCATGCACTTCTATTGATCCACTGAACTGTCCATTCATCCATGCATCTGGCCACCTATCCATCCCTACCCACCTTCTCTGTGAACCAACCAGATATCCATCCATGTGTCCACACGCTCATCTGCTCACCCATCCATCTACCCTCCCACTTCCAATTTACCCATCCACCCATCCATTCAACCACCTACCCATTTATTCCCCAACTGATCCATCCATCCATGAATCCATCCATCCATCCATCCATCCATCCATCCATTCATTCAGTATTCATCCAACCATCCATCTACCCACCCATCCACTCACCCACCAGCCCACCCAGGGTGTGACTAAGGTGAAGTAAGTGAGGTGCCTAGGATGCAAAATTTAAGTAGGCCCTCACTCTCAGAGTCACGAATTGTAGTTGCATGACCCTTAGAGTAACTGCCTCTGTAAATTTTTCAAGGTGCCTCGCTTGCTTCTACCTAGTCCTGGCCTCGCATCCACCCACCCATCCACTCATCTACTTACCCACCCACCTATCCATTTGCCATCTTTCCATCTACCCAGCTCTCTTCCTGTCCATCTTTTCATCTACCCCATGCCCTCCCCCACAGAGGGATGTGTGGGACCAGTGAGGAGAGGTTCTCACTTGAATCCGCTTGGTGCACCAATATCAGCCTTGCTGATCTTCTTCTTCCCTGAGCGTTTCTTATCAGCTGGGCCTGGGCCAGGTGCTGGGAGCCCACGGTATCGTGAACTCGTGATGTCAGGGTTCTGAATGTCCACTGTTACTAGCCCCAGGGACAGTTGGCCAGATGCTGGGCCTGTGGGAAGAATAGGGTTATTGAGCCATTGACCTACTTACCTACTAACAAAAGCATAGTGGCAAGAGACAGGGCAAGTGTTGGGGGAATCTGTGTGTGTTTGAGGTCAATGGAGGGTGTGGGTGGGTGGGGTCCAACTATGAGTTTATGGAGAAGTGGATGAGTGAGTTCCAGAAACCATTCTTACCTTCACCAATTCACTTATTTATTCATTCACTCATGCTGTTCACTTAAGAGTTGATTCATTCGTTCATGGCTCATTGACCGATTAATTTGTTAACTTATTTATTCAGTCAGTCAATCATTGCTTTCTTCACTGATTGAAATGTTAGGTCACTTATTCATTTATTTGCTGTTCAGCTCCTTCACTTATTTGTTAACTGAGTCAGTCATCCATCCATCCATTCATCCATATATCTGTACACCCACCTACACATCTATATATCTATGTTTTCATCTTCCCGTCAATTCATCCTCTACTCAACCATCTGTCCACCCACCCATCCACCCACCCATTTGCCCACCTATCTCCATACTCCCCCAACTACTCATCCATCCATCCACTCCCCACCCATCTGTCCATCCAGAGACACAGGGAAGAATCAGTACTCACCCCCTTGGTCTCCACCCGGGTGTGGGGGCAGGGGTGGGAGCCCTCCTCTTCTCTCTGGAAAGATGGAATAGGTAGAGAGCTATTACTACCCTGCCAAAGGTTCCTGGGATAGCACCTTAGTTCCTTCCTTGAACTTGAGGACTCACCTTCATTGGCTGGTGCTGGTGGTGGGGGTAGCTGGCGTCTGTCTGTGGAGAGACAGGTGGACTGGCAGCCGGAACCATAAGAGAGGCTTCTCCAGCTCCCTACTCTTGCACACACTTCTGCCCAACCTCCTTTCCACCCCAAAGGCCTCCTCACCTCCACTTTGCCTCTGATTCCTTTTTTGGATCTTCTCCTGCACCAGGGCCCGGAAGGCCTGGGCCTCACCCTCGTCTGCAAAGTTCAGCCCTGCTTGGCAGGCCTGTACACATCTTGGGCTCAATAGCCTTCCAGGGCCCCCTGTACCTCTCCCATCTCCTCCCCACACCCCACCTGAGGCCCAGGGGTTGATGGGTCACTCACATCTCCAGCAAAGGTGTGGAAGAAAGGGGTGGGAGTAGAGTAGATCAACTGTGAGTACAGCTCCTGTTCCCACAGCAGCCGGCCAGTCTGGAGAGGTGGTGGGGGGAGCACATTAGCACAGAGGCTTGCCCTGGGTGGCAGGCCTCTGTTATCTGGGCAAGGGGAATGGTGTCCTAATTTGGGATGCCAGGATCAGATTGGAGACGTCTAGCTTATCATCAGAGAGTTGGGGGTCTAGATTTCAGGTGTGGAGGGTTAGGGTACAATATGGAAGTTAGACACTAATGTCCAAGATTTGGATTTGGGGTTTAGGGCCCTAGAGGTGGGACTTGGAGGCTTGAATATGAGGATTTAGGCTTCTAGTCCTAGGAAACTGAGCCCATTCATAGACTCCATCTTACACCCTTCCTTTATGGGGGTCTTCATTTGGGCACATAGGGCCCAGTACTGGGAGCTGGGGTTGAGATTTGAGGTTCAGACACACAGACTTGAAAGTTTTGGGGGTGGGGGATTCTGTCAAAGTATATACAATCTGACATTTATGAAGCAGAGCTATGGCTTAGGAGCTAGGCAAACATTTAGGGTCCAGGAATCTTGATGGGGGATTTTTGGGACCCAAAAGTTTGAGTTTAGAACAGATTTGAGGTTCAAGTAAAAATAGTATTTTTTGTTTTTTGAGTTCATGAGACAGATTAGATTTGGGAGCTAAACTAATAGTCAGAGGGGGTTATAGATCTTGACCTGGGGATTCTGTGTGTGTGGGTAGTCATCAAAGACAAAGAACACCAAACCAGAGTTTGACATCTGGATGAAGTCTTCGGTTCTGGGGCTCAGGGGCTCACTGATCTGTGCAAGGCCTTGGGGCTTTGGATACAGATCTGGGTTTGTGGGTTGAAAACTGGTTTGCACGTCCAGCGGGGGGATGGGGGTCACCTGAAGGCCGTAAAGACGGATGAAGTAGGACTTCTGGGGGTTATCCTTCACGAAGCACACAGCCCCACAATGCTCCTTGGTCCAGTGCTCAGCTCCAGGAGGCAGTGCCAGATACAGTTGAACAACGGCGGTGGCCAGCGTCTGGGAGGGAAGAGCAGGGCTCAGGGGAAACGGGTTAGTCAGAAGGTCTAGTTCTTCCTTGTCTATGGCTGTCCTGGGTCTAAAGGAAGAGCCGCAGCCAGAGGGAAAGTAGATAGACATCGCAACGGAGATCCTCCTGGGATCTGTGAGTGGGGGTAAATGGGTTCTAGGAGACGAGATGATGGAGAAAGGAAGGAAGAGGGGAGGAGGGGAAGAAAGCAGAGGAAAGGAGAAGGATGGGGAAGATGAAGAGGCAGAAGAGGGGGAGAAGAAGAGGAGGAAAGGGAGGGAGACAGGGAGGGCCAGGAGATGCCCAGCTCACCCAGCATTTCCGACCCAGCATCTCGAAGAGTCGCTGGTTCTCATGATCCTGGAGGAGTGTGGAGGGTATGTTCTGCTGAACCCCTGGTCCTCCGCGACCCCCAGACCTGCCTCCCACAGGGCCCCCACTCATGGTGCCTCCTGCTCTTGTCCTCTCCGGCCAGGCTCTGAGTGCAGGGTAAGAAGAGGAACTTCCGCAGTGCACAGGGGAACAGGAAGTACAAAAAACCACAAGGGAAACAAGTCCTCTAGGGGCCCCTGGGTGGGCCCAGCCTCCTCCTCCCTCCCTAGGACAGGCTCAGACCCTCCTCCCTCAGAATGGGGCCCTCTTCGACTTGGCTGCCTAAGACCCAACTTTTGGGCCAGCTCATGTCCTCCTCCTTCTTTCTTACTCCCTGAGGCCCATCTCCCTCTGACTGGCTCAGATCCTCCTCCCTCTGATTGGTTGGGAGCAAAGGCTAGGCCACTGCTGTACTTCTGCTGGAGGACGCTATGGTGGGGAGCAGCTGGGGGGCTGGGCAACCTCCTTCCTCCCCAAAGCATCTAGCCGGTCTGGGCCCAAAGCCCAAGACCACTCATGTGGAAGGGTTACCGAGTTAAAACTTTCCCTCTAATGACATTGTGAGTACCTGGGATCTCACTCATCTCCCGAGACCCCCGACAGTGCTTGGGCACCCAGCTCACTTCCCCATCGCTTAAACCCCTTCCTCTCTGCAGTTCGCAAATCACTTTCTGCTTCTCATCCCTTCATAGGATATATGAATGCCTAGGCAACGTCTTATTTAAGCCCCATTGCTTTTGAACCTTTAAAAGTCTGGATTCTTGGGGCGCCTGGGTGGCTCAGTTGGTTAAGCAACTGCCTTCGGCTCAGGTCATGATCCTGGAGACCCTGGATCGAGTCCCGCATCGGCTGCCTGCTAGGCAGGAAGACTGCTTCTCCCTCTCTCACTCCCTCTGCTGTGTTCCCTCTCCAGCTGTGTTTCTCTCTGTCAAATAAATAAATAAAATATTTTTTAAAAAGTCTGTATTCTTGGGACACCTGGGTGGCTCAGTCAGTTAAGCGGCTGCCTTTAGTTCAGGTCGGGATCCCAGGGTCCTGGGATTGAGCCCCATGTCCAAGGAGCCTGCTTCTTTGGCTCCCCTCGATTGTGCTCTCTCTCACTATCTCTCTGTGTATGTCAAATAAATAAATAAATTCTTAAAAAAATAAAAGTCTTGGGGCGCCTGGGTGGCTCAGTTGGTTAAGCGACTGCCTTCGACTCAGGTCATGATCCTGGAGACCCAGGATCGAGTCCCACATCGGGCTCTCTGCTTGGCGGGAAGCCTGCTTCTCCCCCTCTCACTCCCCTTGCTTGTGTTCCCTCTCTGGCTGTGTTTCTCTCTGCCAAATAAATAAAATCTTTAAAAAAAATAAAAGTCTGGACTCTTCAGAGTCTTGCTTTCTTTCCCCACACAGCATCCTACATTTATCCAACTGAACGTATGCAGACAGTGTTCTGACCTCTGTAGATAGTGACTCCTTTAAGCCCTCCTAATAGCCTACTAGACATACATTCTTTTTTTTAAAAGATTTTATTTGACAGAGAGAAACGCAGCCAGAGAGGGAACACAAGCAGGGGGAGTGAGAGAGGGAGAAGCAGGCTTCCTGCTGAGCAGGGAGCCCAATGTAGGGCTCGATCCTGGGTCTCCGGGATCATGACCTGAGCCGAAGGCAGTCGCTTAACCGACTGAGCCACCCAGGCGCCCCAAAACATACATTCTTATACATACACTGGGTCCATTTGCTAGTGGGAAGTGAGGGACCGGAGGCATTCTGATTTTCCCAGTAGCTCCCAGCCAGTAAGTAGCAGAGTTCAGATCCCACACCACGCTGGCTGGGTCCAGAGAGTGCACACTTTCCATCACTGTGCTCCATGCCTTCTCCCTGATCTGTATCTGCCTGTAACAATGAGCATTCCTTTTCACTGCTACACAGTATTCCATTGTTTGTATGATTTGTTTATTTGTATTCTCCTGGTAACAGACGTTTAGGCTGTTCTTGGCTTTTGCTCTCTTACACATCTCCTGGTCCACACGGGCAGGCATACACTCAGGAGGGGAACTGGAGTCGGGGGTTTGTAGGGTTTGCCTATCTCTGACTTGACCAGATTATGCCAGACTGTTCTCCCAAGTGGATGCTAGATCAGTCCTCATGCCTCCCTAGGCCTTGGCTTACCATTTGCAGACAGGAAGCTCTTGGCCACATACAGCAGTCTGGGGATGCTGATCAGGTCTGGGATGTGACTGCCATCCTCAAGTATGTGAAGGCAAAGAGCACGTCTCACGTTGGGCCCCACAGTCCTGCCTGGAAACCTGGCTCAAAGCTCCTTCTGGCATGGCAATTCCAACCTCCCTCCCTCCCCTGCTCCCAACTCAGCTTCTGGTACCCACAACTCACCAGGCAATTTTGTACCTGGGGGCCTGGAGTGCCTTCCAGCCTGTTCCTGGGGCTAGGCCCTGCTCTACTCCTTTTTAAAAGCCATTGCAGGGGCTCCTGGGTGGCTCAGTGGGTTAAGCCTCTGCCTTCAGCTCAGGTCATGATCTCAGGGTCCTGGGATCGAGGCCCACATCAGGCTCTCTGCTCAGCAGGGAGCCTGCTTCCTCCTCTCTCTCTGCCTACTTGTCATCTCTCCCTCTGTCAAATAAATAAAATCTTTAAAAAATAAAAAAATAAAAGCCATTGCATTCATTCATTTTCATAGTGCTCACTGTGCTCCTGCCGGGTGCCAAGCCTATCTCCCGTATCTGGCATAAACTAGGCACTCAATAAACGTTTACTGAAGGAATCAATGAGGAATTAGTGTCTATTCTGATTTAGTGTTTTCTGAGCTTTTCATAAGTGCCTTACATTTATTGACTCGTTTCACCTTCACAGATGACCCCATGAGGTAAACACTACTAATCCCCATTTTACTGATAGGGAAGCTGAGGCCCAGGGAAGTGAGCTAACTTGCCCAAGATCACCGAGCTCATGAATGATGGAATGGAGGCCAAATACATGAAAAATGATTCCTAATCTGTCAAGGGCCACATTGGGGCAGAGAGAAAATTCTTCTGTTCCTTCTCTGTCTTTTCTTCTCCTCCTTCCTCCTCCATCTTTCTCTGTCCCTAGAGCTGTCTCCGTGAAGTCTATATGGGGGGCCTTAAGCCTCTGCTACATTTGCTGGTTGTTTTGTAAATCAACATTTAAAAGTTATGTATTTCCAGGGTGCCTCGGTGGCGCAGTCAATTTGAGCGTCCGACTCTTGGTTTCAGCGTGGGTCATGATCTCAGGATTGTGGGATCGAACCCCATGTGGGGCACCATGCTCAGCTTGAGGTCTGCTTAAGTTTCTCTTTCCCTCTGCCTCTCTTTCTCTCTCTCTCTAAGGTAAATAAATATTCATTTATTTATTTAACAGCGAGAGAGTACAAGCGGGGGGGGGGGCGGGGGGAAGGCAGAGGGAGAAGCAGGCTCCCTGAGGAGCAGGGAGCCCAAAGCAGGATTTAATCCCAGGACCCTGTGATCATGACCTGAGCCAAAGGCAGACGCTTAACAGACTGAGCCACCCAGATGCCATAATTATATCTTTTTTTTAAAAAAGTCATATGTTTCCTATTCTCCTAAGTAGCAGACAGGTTTAAAATGTATCCTTTTCTCGAACTAAAAAATCTAGAGTTTTGTTATTTTAGTCCCTAACAGAATGAGTTGCCTTACCCTGGAATATAGTGATTTAGTAATTCTTTTTCATATTATCCAGATTATTGAATTACTTTATTGACCTGCATCAAGAACTGGGACCTGGCTTATTTCACTTTTATGTCTCCCCATCGATTCTTGCTTTTCTGCACCGGATCACAGCCATTGGTGACGTGATGACCTCAAAGGTAATTTGCTCTCCAGGGCCTTCAAAGACATTTAAAAACAAGAACTAGAACTTTAATTTAGCTTTTATGGTTCTCGGCAGGAGGATAGGTCGAATATGAGTCAGTCCACCACAGCGGGGAGCAGCTGTTCGAGCTTACTTCTTAGTAAGCCAGTGAATACCCAGAAACATCAAGGAACCAGGATATATGCAATAACTTAGACCATCCTGATGTCCCTCTGCCACCTCCTCCTGCCACTACACACACCCCCGCCCCACTCCAGGTTCACCAGATGGAGAGCCATTTCCTGTTTATATCCTGTGCTTATTTTGCTTTATTCTAAGAGGATATTGCCTATAAGATCCTGACTGCCATACCTCAAGCTCTGAGGAAGGAAGTAAGACACAGTCAGTGATAAGACGTGGGGCTGTCTTCCACACTTTGGTCCTACCACGTGACTCAGTCCATGGAGATGTAGGCACACGTAGGGTCCTCTTGCTGTCCTCTAGGACCATGCTGAGGCCAAGATGGCAACAGTTCCTTTGCCATGCCATCTTTCTCCTCCCCATACCCCCCCACTTCTCATGGTCCTCTGTACCTCTGACTGAGGGGTGCTCCCTAGGGACAGGCCAGAGGAAGCAGCAGTGCCCAACCCTCTGACCCGACCCTCTGACCATTCTGGATGACATTCAGGTACATTACAAGCCTCGGAGGTGTGGGGCTGTCCACCAGCCTCCTAGGCCCCTTGCCCATTCAAAGCCAGAGCACCCCCATCATCGTGACAACCGAAGTCTACTAACCAGGAATTCCCTACACACGCCCCCAGGCCAGGAAGGAATTTGACCCTTGGACAGTGCAGAGGCCAGCCTCTCAGAGATGTCTGAAGCATTCATGGATTCTATGGGCAAATGGGTGCTTTTTTATGGGTGCTCAGGAGAGGGGTGGATTTCTAGTTCTGGTAGGGGCGGAGTGAGGTTGGGGGCACACAGAAAAGCAGAGACAGCTGTAAAGATACGGATGGCTCAGTGTTGGGGCACCTGGCTGGCTCAGTCGGTACAGCATGTGACTCTTGATCTTGGAGTCAGGAGTTCAAGACCCACCTTAGGTGGAGAGCTTACTTTAATGAAAAAAAGAAAAAATAGCTTGGTGGTTAGAACCACAGATTCTGGGGCACCTGGGTGGCTCAGTGGGTTAAAGCCTCTGCCTTCAGCTCAGGTCATGATCTCAGGGTCCTGGGATGGAGGCCCGCATTGGGCTGTCTGCTCAGCAGGGAGCCTGCTTCCTCTGCTCTCTCTGCCTGCCTCTCTGCCTACTTGTGATCTCTCTCTCTGTCAAATAAATAAATAAAATCTTTAAAAAAAAGAAAGAAAGAACCACAGATTTTGGAGCCCTATAGCCTGGCTCTGGCTGGGCCACTTATGAGCTGTTATTTATTTTTGGGGGGGCGCCTGGGTGGCTCAGTTGGTTAAGCGACTGCCTTCGGCTCAGGTCATGATCCCAGAGACCCGGGATGGAGCCCCACATCGGGTTCCCTGCTGGGAGGGAAGCCTGCTTCTCCCTCTCTCACTTCCCTTGCTTGTGTTCCCTCTCTCGCTGTGTTTCTCCCTGTCAAATAAATAAATAAAATCTTTAAAAAATATATTTATTTTTTTTGAGTAAAAGAGTGTGTGTATACAAGCAGGGGTCTGTAGCAGAGGGGGAGGGAGAAGCAGACTCCCCACTGAGCAGGGAGTGGGGTGTGGGGATGTCCTCGTTCCCAGGGGCTCGATCCTAGGACCTGGGATCACAACCTGAGCCAAATGAATGAGCCACTCAGGCACCCCCACTAAGGAGCTGTTCAGTCTAGGAATCTCTCAGTGCCTTCCTTCTCTCATCCACAAAGTGAAGATAATTGCAGTTAAGATTGTTGGGAAGGCTAGGGACGCCTGGGTGGCTCAGTTGGTTAAGCAACTGCCTTCGGCTCAGGTCATGATCCCGGAGACCCGGGATCGAGTCCCACATCGGGCTCCCTGCTCGGCAGGAAGCCTGCTTCTCCCTCTCTCACTCCCCCTGCTTGTGTTCCCTCTCGCTGTGTTTCTCGCTGTCAAATAAATAAAATCTTTAAAAAAAAAAAAAAGATTGTTGGGAAGGCTAAACGAGATAACTCATGCAGAGTGATTAAGACATTTTATAATTATGCATTATTGTCATTTTTCTGAAATTGCTGAGTAACTATCATCCCTCAAGCCCAGTTCTCCCACCTTCACCCCAATCCTCTCCCCACCCTCCCCTGTAGCACTTTCAGGTCCCACTGTCCTTGGTGGATGGTCAGAGACCCAGAACACCTGACCACCTTCCCACGACCCTTTCTCTACTTTTCCTTGTTGCAAAGACCATCTCAGAGGTGCAGTCCGTGCACCCCAGCCGACTCCTCCAGGGCTGTGACAAGTTCCTGTAGCCCTCCCTGGCAACCTTGGAGGTCCCAGCCACCACTGACCTCCAACACTTGTTTCCTGCCCTGTTCCCTCGACCTACACAGGAAAACTCTGCCAGCCAGCCCTCCTCTTCCCTTCTAGGTTTGTGGTTGTTAACCTCGGGCAAGCTGGGGAGCGAAAAGGTCCCCTTCTGGGGCCGCCTGAGTGGCTCAGTCGTTAAGCATCTGCCTTCCGCTCAGGTCATGATCCCGGGATCTAGCCCCGCATGGGGCTCCCTGCTTAGTGGGAAACCTGCTTCTCCCTCTCTCGCTCCCCCTGCTTGTGTTCCCTCCCTCGCTGTGTTTCCCTCTGTCAAATAAATAAAATCTTAAAAAAAAAAGGTCCCCTTCTGGCCCCTACACTGCCCACCCCCTCAAAGTCACCAACTTTCCCTAGACAGGTGCTCCATACTTGTTTGTGAGCCCAAATGTCTCTTCCCTAGTTTATGACACCAGAACTGTGCACACCCGAGTGTTGTGTGACCTCTTGACGGTCCAAATCGCCATGTGTGTGAGCCCAGGAATACCCGCTTTCCGGTCTGTGTGTCCCAAGGGCAGCACACACCCTTGACCGTGTGAACCCCGGGAGGGTTAACCAGGAAGCCTGGAAGGGACCACAGAGGGTGTGGGGAGGACCGCGAAACGGGACAGTCCGCCCAGGATCGTACCACCAGGAAGGGGACGGCCACCTGGCAACATAACATTTGCTTGTGGGAGACGACTGCGACACCTGCCTCAAATCCCTAACAAGGAGGGGAATGTCAAAATCTTGCTTGTCCCAAGATTCCCGTCCCATCCTCCTGACTCCCACCCGCCTCAGACGTGCTCATTCTCTGCTCGCGCCCCCTGCCTCTCTCACGTCCGCCATCTTAACCATTCTCACCGCCCCCCTCGACTCCTTAGAGGCCACGGTCAGAGCACCCGAGCCCCCAGTTGGTGCACAGAGCCGGCTCAGAGACTGCCGTGGGCTCTGATTGGTCGATGACCGAATTCTCCCTGGTCCTTGAGACTAACATAGCCCGCCTCCGCTCTCGCGCGCCGGGCTCCCATTGGTCACGCGCTCGGGGAATGTGCAGTGGATGGCAGACTGTGGTGTCTGGCCGCTGAAGCAAGGCTGTGAAACTTTCGGAGCGTGGGTTCGAGTACCACCTCCGGGAGTCAGATGGGTTCACCTGTAAGAAAGGGAAGAAGGTGGTACTTCTCCGTGGGGGTTAGTGAGATGACCCACCAGGGCGTGGCATTCCGTGTGAACTCAAAATTGTAAACCCTAACAAAAGCAGTAGGGTTTTCGTGCTTGGCATTCCAAGGATTCTTGCATTCTTTTATTGTCTAGTTAACACAAAATAAAAGGCGTTCTTTGAGTTTGGGTTGTAGGAAATACTCTCAGAAGTTAGTTTAATAAAATTAAGCTTCAGTGGGACGGGCACATGTGGGCTGTCTGGCTCTCCCTAAATACCATAAATTGCAGAGTGAACGTCGTATGGTCTTTGAATTCAACGTACTAAAGTTACTGATTCTACTTCTCTGAAAAACAGGTACAAAGTTTACAGCATTCAGGTCCCTCCTGGAGAGGGATTTGAGAGTGTGTTTAAGAAAATAAATCCTTTCCCTAGTTTTTGATGCACAAAGCAATGGTTTTGGAGCATTAGGCGTGGCCAGAAGGGACAGGATTGTTGTGATTGATATGTATAATTTAATTTACACCGTAGGTGATACAGCCAATGACCTGCTTTAAAGTTGCCAATTTTTACATTATGCGTAAGTACGTAAATTAAAATATAAGTATATATTATGTGCATTATAAAATACATATAAATGACTATAAATACATGATTCATTGGGATATAAATGATACAGGTGGAGGAGTGGAGCCTCAGTTCACTGTCCGGGTCAGTCACATGCTGAAAGCCAAGTAACTTGATAATTTCCCACGGTGCCCTCAATTTTAGGAAGCCTGAGCTCTGAGCCCCCTGCCTTTATAAGGTCAGAGAAAATTTCCCTTAGTTTGCTTGGAAACTCCAAATCTATGCCCAGCCCTGCCTCCACTATCGAAAACAACCTGGCCTTTGCATCAGCCCTGATCATTATTTTAAGTGTGTGTATGGGAGCTTGGGGAGCTAGGTAGAACAAATCAAAGGTTCTGTTAAAATGTGCGTACTTTGGGCGCCTGGGTGGCTCAGTGGGTTAAAGCCTCTGCCTTTGGCTCAGGTCATGATGTCAGGGTCCTGGGATCAAGGCCCACATCAGCTCTCTGCTGGGCAGGGAACCTGCTTCCTCCTCTCTCTGCCTGCCTCTCTGCCTACTTGTGATCTCTCTCTCTCTGTCAAATAAAAAAAATCTTAAAATGTGTGTACTTTGTCATCACTGCGTGTTTCCGATGGTGACTGGGTTTGTAACACACATACTTCATATTAGTATCTTCTAATCTGATACTCCCAACGTCTGTTGTTGGTAGAAGATGCATTGTATTTTGGGGGATCTAGCCCTAATAGTTACAGTATGGCTTAGCCCAACATGCAATATAGCTCTATAGTCTCTTTCCAGAAATATACCCCAAAGTGATACAATTGAAAACGGAGGAAAACAAAAGAAAATCTTCAGCTTATGAATAAATGAGCCCATTTGAAAAAAAAATAAAATACTGAAAGAAAACCTCCAGCAAATGTAGCTTGCATTATATGTCTGTAGCCCTTTCAATTATACAGATCTCTCCACCAGCAACCCCAGCTCAGGTCTTGAATACAAGCAACGTGAGGAAAAAAAAGTCGTTTTGTGTGTATTTGCTAGGTTTGGCAACTATGGGAAAACAATGAGTGGGTGGTTATAATCTTAAAAATAATGGAGCTTTAAGGAAATTGGGTGATAAATATACGCATATAGATAGCATTAGCGTAACTTGCAAGAGTCCTGTAAGTTAGGAAGCTTTAAAATGTATTTACTGGTAACAGGGAGCCTGCTTCCTCCTCTCTTTCTGCCTGCCTCCCTGCCTACTTGTGATCTCTCTCTCTCTGTCAAATAAATAAATAAAATCTTTTAAAAAATGTATTTACTGGGGCGCCTGGGTGGCTCAGTCCTTAAGCGTCTGCCTGCCTTCCACTGGTCATGATCTTGGTGTCCAGGGATTGAACCCTGCATCAGGCTCCCTGCTGGGCAGGAAGCCTGCTTCTTCCTCTCTCACTCCTCCTGCTCGTGTTCCCTGTCTCAGTGTCTCTCTCTCTCTATCAAATAAATGAATAATACTTAAAAAAATAAAATGTATTTACTTTTGGCCACCAGTATTCTTTTAAAAATTGAAGCAAAATCTCTTAAAGCTATTTTTTCACTTTTGATTTTTTTTGATTTGTGATTGAAAGATATTTTGTCAATGTTTACAAATATTCAGGAAGCTGAACATGGGGGCTAACTATACAGTGGGCTGGGGTGGGGTGGGTCAGGGGTCACAGCCAGGACATTTGGGGCACAGGGATTTTTTTTTAAGATTTTATTTAGTTATTTGGCAGAGAGAAACACAGCTAGAGAGGGAACAGAAGCAGGGGGAGTGAGAGAGGGAGAAGCAGGCCTCCCGCCGAGCAGGGAGCCCCATGCAGGGCTCAATCCCGGGACTCCCAGACCGTGACCTGGGCCAAAGGGAGATGCCTAATGACTGAGACACCCAGGTGCTCCGGGATTTTTTTTAAGGAAAAAAAATCATCCTTTCAAAGCTTTTTTCCCTCGATCAATTCATAATAGTCTTATCAAAGATAGATGAACTTCCGTGTAAAATTTGAATCATAAAAGATTTATAGCGGTGCAGGGTATTTGGCACTGGGTGAGGCCAGGTACCAAACAGAGTCTCTCTTCCCTCCTTAAGGCTCTGAATGCCTCCTCTGAAAACCCTAAGTTCCTTAGCTCTTTGGGTTTCAAAGAGAGTAAAAATAGGTGCCAGGCTCCAGTGCTGTGAGTGGCCAGGCAGCTTCTGAGCCTCATCCCAAAGATATATTTTCCCAGAAGAAAGAAACCATGTGTTGAAATGAAAACAAATAATTGGAATAAAATGTCTTGCAATCGGTTTATAACTAAACACATCTGGGTAGATTGTTTGCAAAGATGGTGCAATGGACCGAATTGTGTCCCTTGAAATCATATGTTGAGGCCTTAAGCGTGAATGTGACTGTCTTTGGAGAGAGGGACCTTCAGGAGATAACTGAGGTCAATGAGGTCACAAGGGTGGGACCCTTTTCCAACAGGACTGGTGTCTAGTAAGTAGAGGAAGAGACACCCGAGATGTGTGCGTACAGAGAAAAGGCCATTTGCAAAGGAGATGAGACTTTAGCAGAAAGCAAACCGGCCAACACCTTGACCCTGGACCTCCAGCCTCCGCAACTGTGAAAACAAGGATTTCTCTTGTTTATCCCAACCGGTGTGTGGTATTCTGTAAGAGCAGCCATCGCAGATTCATACAGGTGGCCACCGACAGTCCCCTGCGGTCATGCCCTTTAGCAATGCGATTTTGTGGCTCCCATAGCCAGAGGTGGAGCGTTAAATCCTCAGCCCTTGAACCGAGGCCGGCCTTGTGGCTTGCTCTGACCAACAGCCCTCGAGAGGCATGTGGTTTCTGCCTTGGCCTAGAGAAGGAGCAAAGCCCTGAGCCCTCCGCAAGAGGAAGCCGGCCTGGCCCGCAGGAGGATGAGAGGCGGGGATGTGGAAAGCCAAGACACTCCCCAATGGCAGACCGTGCATTTGGAGGCGGCCACACGATAGAGCAGAGAAAGATCCAAGAGAGACACCACAGACTGATCCCAGCTCCAGCTGCCCACCTGTGGGACTATGAGCAAGTTCACTGTTGCAGCACAAAGCCACTGTTGTAGCAGTTACCGCCACAATGACTACATTGGCGTCCTTCCCTCCCTGAACAGGACTGGTGAACCTGACAGGGTTTCTGGAGGGCAGATCTGGTTGTGGCCACCGAAACAGCACTCCTTGGTAGGCCAAGGAGAGGGCAAGGAGACAGCCACTCTGGTTCCCCACCCCCTGTGGGGGCAGCTGTGACCCCAGTGTGACACTCAGCATTTTCTCCTTCAATTCTTTCCCTAGATTCAGAGTCAGTATTAGCCTTTATTGTCTCTGAAATTGTGATGAAAATCACTGGAAAATCCAAAAACAAACAAACAAAAAAGTTTCTTTCTTTTTTAAAGATTGTATTCATTGATTTGACAGAGAGAGAGAGAGAGAGAGCACAAGCAGGGGGAGCAGCAGAGAGAGGGAGAAGCAGGCTTCCCACTGAGCAGGGAGTCCGATCTGATGCAGGCATCCATCCCAGGACCCTGAGATCATGACCTGAGCCAAGGCAGATGCCTCACCCACTGAACCACCCAGGTGTCCCCCAGGAAAGGTTTCTTTAAGCAATTATGAGGCTTCACCAGGGGAGATGTTCACTACAAGGTGTATTATGGACAGGTGATAGTGTATCATTTGAATACCCAGTTATTAGTCCAAATAACCAGATGAAGGTGCTATATAATTTTAAAGGTAGAAATAGCGTTCCTCAAGATCTAGAAAGTGTAAAAATTGCCTGATTATTTGAATACATATACTCAGTGTATTATAGAGCTCTTTCCACTGCCAAAAAGTAGTTGGAATTTTTGTTTGGTTTCAAACCAAATCTATAACGTTAAAATATATCATAATTTCCATCAACAACTTGTTGGCATTGGGTGATGGGCAATCCCTCCACGTACAAAGACACGTGATTTGGAGGTGTCTGGGTGGCTCAGTCAATTAAGCTTAGCGTCTGCCAGGGGCCTGGGATCATTCCCTGCACCAGGCTCCCTGCTAGACAGGGAGCTTCTTCTCCCTCCCATCTGCCTCCCACTCCCGTCCCCGACTCTTTCTCTCAAATAAATAAATAAAATGTTTTAAAAAAGACATGTGATTTCTGCCGAAGACTTTCAAAGACATTATCTAATTCGATGTAATTAAGAAGATCTTTGGGGCACCTGGGTGGCGCAGTTGGTGAAGTATCTGCCTTTGACTCAGGTCATGATCCCAGGGTCCTGGGATGGAGCGTCACATCTGGCTCCCTCTCCTCTGGGAGCCTGCTTCTCCTTCTCCCTCCGCCTGCTGCTCCCCTTGCTTGGGCGCTCTGTCTGTCTCTGTGTCAAATAAATAAAATCTTTAAAAAAAAAAAAGATCTTTTATTTCCCGGTCCAAGGTCCAAATGAACACTGACTTTCAGGCTGACACCTTCCACTGCATGTTTTGATTGAGTAGCAAAGGAGTTTGTGTCCAGTATTCATTGAAATAGGAAACTGAAATCCATCCCCACGTTGCGGAGGGCAAGCTGAACCACAAGGCAGAGAGATCTCCAGAAAGTCAGGCAGACAAATGAGCGTATATACTTTACTCGCACACTCACACACAGACAGGTGTGCACATAGTCGTGTGGCTCCCAGAGCCACAGATTGGTCAGGGGTCTCAAGGAGAAAGACCTAATCCTGTGGAGAGATTGAAGTGATTCCATAGGTGACACCCCCTTCTTCACCATTAATCTCTCTCAAGTCATTCAATGAAGTTACCACCCAAGAGTTTGGGATTCAATCTCAGGCAGGAGAGGACCACTTATAAAATGTATGGAATGCATAAGATCTGCCTAATCAAAATTCATTCATTCAACAAATATTTTTAATGATTTCATTTATTGATTTGATGAAGAGAGAGAGAGCATAAGCAGGGGGAGCAGCAGAGGGAAAGGGAGAAGTAGGCTCGACCCCATCAGATATGTACTGAATATCTACTGCGCAGACTCTATCCACATTCTCTCCTTAAACCTTCGCAACAAACCCACAAGGTGGCTATTTTGTCCCCATTTTACTCATGAGGAAACAGATTGAGAGAATTTAGGTGACTTGTTTGCTCCAGTCACAGAGTCAGCACAAACAAGGCTGGGCCCCGGTCCTCTAAACTCTGGCTCCCAGGGGAGCCTGGGAGGCTCAGTTGGTTAAGCAACTGCCTTTGGCTCAGGTCATGATCCTAGAGTCCCAGGATCAAGACCCCTCATTGGGTTCCCTGCTCAGTGGGGAGTCTGCTTCTCCTTCTGAACCTCCTCCCTCTCATGCTCTCTCTCTCATTCTCTCTTGAATAAATAAATAAATAAACAAACAAATAAATAAACAATCTTTTTAAAAAATGGCTGTTGGATGAGTGACTGAATGAAGGTGTGAATGATGCCCTCCAAAGGTCTCCACACCCCCTCATTCTCCTTCCTTGCAAGAGACCAGGTCAGTGCTGAACCTCCTAGGGCTGGGGGACAGAGTACAGACATGTAGGAGACCCACCCTTGTGAGGTCACTGCTGGTTAGGGAGACAGTCCAGAAAATCATGGGAATGCAGAGTGGCCTGAGCTAGAGGAGAGGATGGGGTGGAGGGAGAACAGCTGGGGAAAGGGAAATCAACAGATGTCATCAGAGATGAAACAAATTGTTTCATTCAAATGATGTTCTCAAGTGAAATAGGAGAACAATTATATGAAAATAAATTATGGACTGGAGAACTGGGCCTGACACCTTATTTATTTATTTTTAAAGATTTATTTATTTATTTGAGAGAAAGAGAGACAGAGAGAGAGAGAGAGAGAGAGAGAGAGAGAGATAGGCGTGCAGGAGCAGTGGGGAGGGGCAGAGGGAGAGAAGTGGACTCTGCCCTGAGCCTGGAGTCTAACTGCTGATTCTGGGATCAGGATTGATCTCTTGACCTGAGATCGCGACCTGAGATCATGGCCTGAGCCAAAATCAAAAGCCCGATGCTGGGACGCCTGGGTGGCTCAGTTGGTTAAGCGACTGCCTTCGGCTCAGGTCATGGTCCCGCAGACCTGGGATCGAGTCCCACATTGGGCTCCCTGCTCGGCAGGAAGCCTGCTTCTCCCTCTCTCACTCACCCTGCTTGTGTTCCCTCTCTGGCTGTGTTTCTTGCTGTCAAATAAATAAAAATCTTTAAAAAAAAAAAAAAAAGCCCGATGCTGAACCAACTGAGCAACCCTGGTGCCCCAAGCCCAACACTGTTAGAATTAGATGTTGGAAAAAAAAAAAGAATTAGATGTTGGTGTATAGGCTAAATACAAATCCTTTTACCTGTGAGTGATCTGTTATTTACAAGGGAATAATTATTGCAAGGGGATCTATTATTTTCGAAGGCATTTTGCACGCCCCCATCCCCTTGTCCCTGCTTTCTCGGTCATACATTGCCCTTCGTCCTGACTCCCAGCTCCTATCCTCACTTGCCTGGTTCTTTCTTTGGACAGTGCAGGGGTGAGCTCCCGGAGAAGGCTGGAAGCAAGGTGAGGACAGGAATAATGAGTGAATCATATTTTTGTGTTCCCTCCACGGCATCTGGGGCCGGTCAGACCAAAAGATGGAGGAAGTTAGAGGATGGGTGCCTGTTGGATCATGTATGGCTTTCCTATAAATGTGGACGGCGAGGCGTTTGTCTCTTGGACCCTAATTCACATTTTCCTGATCTCATAGTTTTGGATTTCACTCCAAGAGGCATCAGCAGTTTTCCTCTGCCCAAAGCTCCAGGAATGTCAGCCCTAGGCCAGGCAACACAGCTCTTATCACAGACTGAGAAGCCTCCATCCCTGGTGGTATTTGTTTGACGCCATTAATTCTGGTCCTTTGACGTGTTTTGGCTTTTTTTCCCCTTTGATTCTGGCATGGGAAAAGAGGTAGAACAAAGAGAACCTTCGGCATGGCCCTGTGAGTCTTCTAGCCTTCTGATAAATTGCTGGCTTTCTAACTGGGTGACAGCTGGGAGGAGACCAGCTGCTCCCCCAGCTCCCCCTACTCCTTACCGCTCCCCCCTCTTGCTACTGACCCTGCTCCTCGCTAGCTAGTCTCGCTGTTCCCCTTTGTTCCCCCTGCCCACCCCGACTGCTCCCCTTGCTTACCCTCCTCCCTGCTGCTCCCCCTGCTCCCCACAGCTCCCCCAGGCATCACCCTTCACACTCCTGTAAGAGAGAAGAAATCAGGCTCAGGCTCTTTAATGGGGAAACTGAGTCTGCTACCCCCCTGCCACAGAGTAACCGCCAGAATACCCCCCTCTTGGCAATATCTGGACCAAGAAAAGATTCCTGTTGCCACCCTCTGGGAAAATGAGTAACCAAAGTCAATGTTTGATCCGAATCCAAGGGAAAAACATAGTGGGATCTTGCTGAAGACTTGTCGTTCTAACTGATTGCTTTACTAACCAGTTGAAGTATATTTGAAATCTGCCCCCTAGACATGGCGTAGGTTTCAGGCCTTCAAGGGCAACTGAATTCTACCCTCTCTGATCGGTTGCAGTCCTCCAGAAGTTGTTTTTTTTTTTTTCAAAAAACATTTATTAAATACCTTGTTGCGCAAGGCAGTTTGCCCGCAGTGTGGAAGGATAATGCAACGCCTGGCCTCTCCAATGCACAAATTCATTACAGGGGAAGGACACGTCGTGTGCAAGATAAAGAGCAGACTCCAGGCTGAACCCCTGGGGCCTGAGAAAGCTGTTTGCCTTTATCAGAGTCCGACCAGAGACACATTTTGGAAACACAGTTAAAAAAAAAAGATAGAGGGGCGCCTGGGTGGCTCAGTCAGTTAAGCAGGGGCCTTCGGCTCAGGTCATGATCCCAGGGTTCTGGGATCAGGCCCTGTGTGTGTTGGGCTCCCCGCTCAGTGGAGAATCTGCTTCTCCCTCTGCCTCTGCCTCCCAGCTCCTGTGTGTGTGTGTGTGTGTGTGTGTGTGTGTGCACGTGCACACGTGTGTTCTCTCTCTCAAATAAATAAAATCTTTAAAAAAAAGAAGGTAGAGGGGCGCTTGGGTGGCTCAGTTGGTTAAGCGACTGCCTTCGGCTCAGGTCATGATCCCGGAGACCCGGGATCGAGCCTCACATCGGACTCCCTGCTCAGCAGGAAGCCTGCTTCTCCCTCTCTCACTCCCCCTGCTTGTGTTCCCCCTCTGGCTGTGTTTCTCTCTGTCAAATAAATAAAATCTTTAAAAAAAAACAAATAAAAAAAAGAAGGTAGAAAGCAAAGATTGGGGCCACCAGAGAACAATTCAGACATTAGGAGCTGGGACTAGATCCTATGCAGTAGATTAAATGAGTTCCCCCAGCCAGGCAAGTTTTTCTACATTGTATTTTCTGCCATCATCAATATCATTATCTCCATCATCACTGTTACATTGCATATTACTTAGTTCTTGGCACTTAGCTACTATCTCCTTGTAGTCACCTCTGCCTGGAGTCGCACTGTACCCGTACCTGGAATGCTTCTTTTCTCTGATGCTATGTGTCTGTGGGGCTAC
Source organism: Spilogale gracilis (assembly GCA_004023965.1). Lineage (NCBI taxonomy): Eukaryota > Metazoa > Chordata > Mammalia > Carnivora > Mephitidae > Spilogale > Spilogale gracilis. Next base: position 118,829 of record PITA01003510.1, read on the forward strand.
AAGGGAAGGATCATAGTCCCAGGTCACACAGCAGAAAACGGAAAATCAAACACAGGGCATCCCCTTTCTTAGCAGGCTCTCAGCTCTGAGAGGCAGGGGGATTCCTGCTGCCCCAGCACTGCCCCGCCAGCCTGCTTTTCTTCTTCATTTCATCTATCCAAGGTTGTCTCTGGCCATTTCCTTGAGGCAGGGCCTGGCACAAGACCCGACTTTTGGCCATTATTGTGTTTTATTCCTAGTTTTATTTATTTATTTTTACAGATTTTATTTATTTATTTGACAGACAGAGAGATCCCAAGTAGGCAGAGAGTCAGGCAGAGAGAGAGGGGGAAGCAGGCACTCCGCTGAGCACAGAGCCCAATGCAGGACTTAATCCCAGGACCCTGAGATCATGACCTGAGCCAAAGGCAGATGCTTAATCCACTGAGCCACCCAGGCGCTCCTATTCCTAGTTTTAAAGAAGATTTTATTTATCCTTTTTTTTTTAAGATTTTTTATTTATTTCACAGAGAGAAACACATCCAGAGAGGAAACACAAGCAGGGGGAGTGAGAGAGGGAGAAGCAGGCTTCCCGCTGAGCAGAGAGCCCGATGTGGGACTCGATCCAGGGTCTCTGGGATCATGACCTGAGCCAAAGGCAGTCGCTTAACCAACTGAGCCACCCAGGCGCCCCTATTTATCCTTTTTAGATAGAGAGATCATGCAAGCCAAGGGGAGGGGCAGAGGGAGAAGGAGAATCTTAAGTAGACTCCACACTGAGCATGGAGCCTGATGCAGGGCTTGATCCCACAACCCCAAGATCATGACCTGAGCCGAAATCAAGAGTCGGGCACTTAACCAAATGAGCTATCCCAGTGCCCCCATTTTTTTCCTGTTTTTCCTTTAGCAGATCCACCCCTGTATAAAAGTTAACATTTTGGGGCACTTGGGTGGCTCAGTGGGTTAAAGCCTCTGCCTTTGGCTCAGGTCAGGATCTCAGGGTCCTGGGATCAAGCCGACATTGGGTTCTCAGCTCAACGGGGAGCCTGCTTCCTCCTCTCTGCCTGCCTATCTGCCTACTTGTGATCTGTCTCTCTGTCAAGTAAATAAATAAAATCTTTTTTAAAAGTTGACGTTTTTGAGAAGAAATATGGAGGATATTGGTGACTTCATTATGAATTATTTTATGATAAATATTACATAAGTTTCTTTTAAAAAATATTTTATCTATTTATTTGACAGAGAGAAACACAGCAGGGAGAGTGAGAGAGGGAAAAACAAGCTTCCTGCTGAGCAGGGAGCCCAATGCGGGGCTCGATCCTGGGACTCCAGGATCATGATCAGAGCTGAAGGCAGATTCTTAACGATTGAGCCACCCAGGTGCCCCATAAGTTTCTAAAGTATAAGAAAATTGAGATATATAATGTAGACACTAGTCATATTTTTTATGGAGTAATGAGTCCCCCCTCCCTGCAAAAAAACAAGCATAGCCGTGTATGTGAGTGTGTGGGAGGGGGCAGAGGTTGGCCAAATCTCAATTCGCCAAGTTTAGGTCATTAACAAACTGACAAATCCTCAATTTCTAACTATTCTCACCATCATTTCATGAAAGAAAAAAACATTTTTTCCACACATTAAAAACTAGAAAGGACATAATCTCAGAACGTAGCCATGTCATTCTCTGGGGCTGCAGAGATCCAGAGAAGGAAGCAGGGGTGGGGGTGAAGAACAGACGTATGGAAAGATGCCCAGCATCACTCATCATCAGGGAAGTGCAAATCAGACGTACAATGAGATCTCACTTCACACCTGTCAGAATGGCAACAGTCAAAAAGACAAGAAACAACAGTTGTTGATGAGGATGCAGAGAAAAGGGAAGCCTAGTGCACTGCTGGTGGGAAAGCAAGCTGGTGCAGCCACTGTGCAAAACAGTATGGAGTTCCCTCAAAATATTAAAAACAGAATAACCATATGATCTAATAATCTCACTGTTGGGTATTTGCCTAGAGAAAATGAAAACACTGATTCAAAATATATATACACCCCCAATGTTTACTGTTTACTGCAACATTATTTGAAATAATCAAGATACAGAAGCAACCCAGGGGTCCAACTATGCATTAATAGATAACAAAGATGAGATATATATGTAATATGATATAAATAATATATAATCTGGGGCGCCTGGGTGGCTCGGTTGGTTAGGTGACTGCCTTCGGCTCGGGTCATGATCCCGGAGACCCGGGATCGAGCCCCACATCGGGCTCCCTGCTTGGCGGGAAGCCTGCTTCTCCCTCTCTCACTCCCCCTGCTTGTGTTCCCTCTCTGGCTGTGTTTCTCTCTGTCAAATAAATAAAATCTTTAATAAATAAATAAATAAATAATATATAATCTATTATTATTACTAATATATAAATTATATATAAATATAATATATATTAATGTGTATGGATATATATGATGGAATGTTACTCAGCCATAAAAAAGAATGAGATCTTGCCATTTGCAACAACATAGATGCACCTAGAAGGTATGATGGTAAGTGAAATTAGTCAGATAGAGAAAGGCAGATATCATATGATTTCACTTATCCATGGGATCTAAAAAACAAAAAGGAACAAACAAAAATCAAAACAAAACTGAACAGACTCATAAGTATAGAGAAAAAACTGGTGGTTGCCAGAGGAGAAGAGGGTGGAGTGATGGAGGTCTAGGTGAGGAAGATGAAGGCGAACAAACTTTGACTTAAAAAAAAAAGGAATGGGTGTGAAGCTGTCACAGACTAGGCAGGAAGGAGAGAAGAAAGGTACTCCCAATTTTCCAGATAACAGAAAATGGGACATCTGCTGGGGGTTAGGGAGATTAGGGGTACTGGTAAAACTTCAGAAGACCTTTGAGGAAAATGGGAATCTCTTCCCAAAGGCAAACAAAAGGCCTTTTTGATGGTGTTAAGGCCCAGCAGTACCTGTGACCCCTCCTTGGTTTAAGGTATTGGTGTATGGGGCGCCTGGGTGGCTCAGTCGTTAAGCATCTGCCTTCAGCTCAGGTCATGATCCCGGAGTCCCAGGATCGAGTCCTGCATGGGGTTCCCTGCTCAGCGGGAAGCCTGCTTCTCCCTCTCTCACTCCCCCTGCTTGTTTTCCCTCTCTAGCTGTGTTCCTCTCTGTCAAATAAATAAAATCTTAAAAAAAAGAAAGAAATTGGTGTGTGTGTGGGGGGATGCCTGGGAGGCTCAGTTGGTTAAGCAACTGCCTTTGACTCAGATCATGACCCCAGAGTCCTGGGATCAAGCCCCGGATCCGGCTCCCTGCTCAGCTGGGATCCTGCTTCTCCCTCTCCCTCTGCCTGCTGCTCCCCATGCTTGTGTGTTCTCTCTCTCTCTGTCTCTCTCTCTTCTCTGTCAAATAAATAAATAAACTCTTAAAAAAATATTGGTGTGGGGATGCCTGGGTGGCTCAGTTGATTAAGCCTCTCCTTTAGACTCAGGTCATAATCCCAGACTCCTGGGATGGAGCCCTACATCGGCCTTCCTGCTTCACAGGGAATCTTCTCCCTCTGCCCCTCACCCTGCTCATGCACATGTTCACGCTCTCTCTCTCCCCCCCTGTCAAATAAATAAAACCTTAAAAAAAAGAAAAGAAAAGAAATTGGGGTGCCTGGGTGGCTCGGTGGGTTAAGTGTCTGACTTTGGCTCAGGTCCTAATTCCCCGATCCTGGGATAGAGCCCCACGTTGTTCATGGGAAAACTGCTTCTTCCTCTCCTCCCTGTTCATTCTCTCTCTCTTCCTCTCAAATAAATAAATATAATTTTTTAAAAGACATGAGGGGCGCCTGGGTGGCTCAGTTGGTTAAGCGACTGCCTTCGGCTCAGGTCATGATCCTGGAGACCTGGGATCGAGTCCCACATCGGGCTGCCTGCTCGGCAGGAAGCCTGCTTCTCCCTCTCCCACTCCCCCTGCTTGTGTTCCCTCTCTGGCTGTGTTTCTCTCTATCAAATAAATAAATAAAATCTTTTAAAAAAGGACATGATTTTAGGGGAAACAACACAGAAAACCTAGTCTATTTGTGGAAGCTGGAAAAGTCATATTTCAAGGCAAAACAAAGAAATATTTTGTCGCGAAGACTTCTGGAGAAGCTGCTCACATTTCTAATGGCAGGTCCTTGGGGAAGTTGGCAGTCTCTGGTCAGGAGACCAGTGACGGCTACAGCATTCCCCAGCTCCCCCTCATCTGTGGCGTGAGGGTGAACCCCAGTCTTCGTTTCCGGCCACACACACTGTGGTCGGCGTTGTTGCGGTTGCTGGGGCAAAAGATAAAACCTGTTTGTGTTTCCTGGCACTGGGCACATTTTATAGTTTTATCAACGTATAGCTTACATTATGTTCACCCATTGTTAGTGTACAGTTCAATGATTTTTTAGTACATTTATAGCCGTGTGCAAACATTATCACAAACCAATTTCAGGACCTTTCCATCAGCTCCAAAATTTCCCATGAGCCCACTTGCAGTCCCCCAGTCCCTCAGTCCCAGGCAAACACTGACCTTTCTGTCTCTATGCATTTGCCTTTTATGGACATCTCCTATAAAGGGAATTATACAACACAGGGAACTTTGTATCTCGCTCCTTTCACTTAGTGTAATGTTTTTGAGGTTCATCCATGTTGTCAGTGTTCTGTTCCTTTTTATTGCTAATAGGAATCGGTTTTGTATCAGAGACACCACATTCTGTGTATTCATTCATCAGTAGTGGGCATATGGAGAGTTTCTGGATTTTTGTTCTTATGAATAATGCTGCTATGAATATCAGCATGAGAGCGCCTGGGTGGCTAGTCAGTCAAGCGTCTGCAAATGGCTCAGATCATGATCCCGGGGTCTTGGGATCCAGTCTTCCATGGGGCTCCCTACTCAGCAGGGAGCCTGCTTCTCCCTCTTCCACTGCTCCCTCTGCTTGTGCTGTCTCTCTGACAAAAAAAGAAATAAAAATACTTTTAAAAATTGTTTTAGGGCGCCTGGGTGGCTCAGTTGGTTAAGCCACTGCCTTCAGTTCAGCTCATGATCCTGGAGTCCTGGAATCAAGTCCCGCATCGGGCTCCCAGATCTGCGGGGAGTCTGCTTCTCCCTCTGACCTTCTCCCCTCTCATGTTCTCACCCACTATCTCTCTCAATAAAAAATAAATAAAATATATTTTAAAAAATTGTTTTAAGAAAGTCACATGCTCTACTGACTTGAGTTCCTAATTTTTTCATTGTAAAGGGTATTATGTTTTTTCTGTAAAAATATGGAACACGTCACAAATTTGTGTGTCAATCATGCTAATCTTCTTTGTATTGTTCCAATTATAGTATATGTGCCCCCACTGCGAACACCGTCTTTTCATTTTCTTAGTGGTGTCTTTCCAAGTGCAAACACTTTAAATTTTAATGAAGTCCAATTTATCGACTTTTTTTTTCTTTTATAGGTTCTTTTTGGTGTCTTCTTTTTTATTTATTTTTTTACTTTTTTAAAAAAGATTTTATTTATTTATTTGACAGAGAGAGATCACAAGCAGGCAGAGAGGCAGGCAGAGAGAGAGGAGGAAGCAGGCTCCCTGCTGAGCAGAGAGCCCGATGCGGGCCTCGATCCCAGGACCCTGACATCATGACCTGAGCCGAAGGCAGAGGCTTTAAACCCACTGAGCCACCCAGGTGCCCATTTTTTTTACATTTTTTAAAAAACAATTATTTAGGTGCCCATTTTTTTTTTTACTTTTTAAAAAAAATTTTATTTAGGTGCCCGTTTTTTAAAATTTTTTTTAAAATTTATTTAGGTGCCCATTTTCTTACCTTTTAAAAAAGAATTATGTAGGGGGAGTGAGAGAGGGAGAAGCAGGCTTCCCACCCAGCAGGGAGCCCGATGCGGGCTCAATCCCGGGGATTCTGGGATCATGACCCCAGCCGAGGGTAGAAACCCAACGACTGAGCCACCTAGGGACCCCAAGCTGTCTTCTATTTTAAAGATTTTATTTATTTGAGAGAGAGGGAGAGAGAGAGAGAGAGAGAGCGCGCGAGCGAGCGAGCGAGCACGCACGCACACACCAGTGGGGG
>PITA01003510.1:124990-138653 GCA_004023965.1 Spilogale gracilis
GGGGAGGGGCAGAAAGCTAAGCGGACTCCCTGCTAAGTGAGGAGCCCCATGCAGGGGCTCGATGCCGGGACTTGATTCAGCACTCGATTCCAGGAGCCTGGGATTATGACCTGAGCCTTTTCCAGATGCTTAACCGACTGAGCCACCCAGGCACCCTTTTTGATGTCATTTTAAAGAACTCTGCCTCAAGGTTGCAGATTTTCTCTTATGCTTACTTCTAAACATTTTATGGGTTTATATACAGGTCTATGATCTGTTTGAGTTAATTTTTCGCTATGGTGTGATCTTACCTTGTACGCGGACTTTTTGCATGGGGATAGCCGTTTGTTCGGGCCCCATTTGTTGAAAGGACTATCTTTTCTGCAACTGAATTCTCATAACACTTTCGTCAAATCAGTTAGTCATAAATGTAGGGGTTATTTCTAGACTCAATTCTATTCTCTCAATATATATGCCTATCTACCAATACCACACTGTCTTGATTACTATAGGTTTCTGGAAAGTTTTGAAATCGGATTGTAGAAGTTCTCCAGCTTTGTTCTTTTTCAAAATTGTTTTGGCTATTCTAAGTCTTTTGCACCACCATATACATTTAAGGTTTAGCTTGTCAATTTCTCCAACAAAGCCTTCTGGGATTTTCTTAGGGATTTCTTTGGATCTATAGATCAATTTTTGGAGAATTGCCAACTTAATAATATTGAGTCTTTCCCTTAACATAAATAACTTCTCTGTTTTTTTGAGATACTTAATATCTATCAGCAATGTTTTAGGTTTTTAGTGCATAAATCATGAGGTTTCTTTTGTTAAGTGTATTCCTAAATACTTTATTCTTTTGGATACAGTTGTCACTGCAACTGTCTTTTAATTTTACTTTTATTTTTTTAAGATTTTATTTATTTATTTATTTGAGAGAGAGAGAGAGAGTGCACAAGCAGGTGGAGGGGCAGAGGGAGAGGGAGAAGCAGACTCCCCACTCCTGGCTCAATCCCAGGACTCCGAGATCATGACCTGAGCCAAAGGCAGACGCTTAATGGATTGAGCCACCCCGGTGCTCCTTAATTTCACTTTTGAATTCACTGCTAGTTCATTGCTAGTATATAGAATTGCCATTGATTTTGTTTGTTGATCTTGTATCCTGAGACCTTGCTAAACTCACAAGTTCTAGTAGTGATTTTTTAATGCATTCTTTAGGATAAGATTTTCTACAGATAGGATGATGATGTTTTTGAATACAGTTTTCCTTTTTCCTTTCAGTGTGCATAGTTTTGATCTCCACTCCATTTTTTTTAGTTGATTGCACTGACTAGAACCTCCATTACAAGGGGCGCTTAGGTGGCTCAGTTGGTTGAGCATCTGGCTTCAGCTCTGGTGGTGATCCCAGGGTCCTGGATCAAACCCCTCATTGGGCTCCCTGCTCAGTGGGGAGCTTGCTTCTCCCTCTGCCCTTCACCCTGGCTTGTGCTCCATCTCTCTCAAATAAATAAATAGAACCTCCATTACAGTGTTGAATAGAAATGCCAAGAACAGACATCCTTGCTTTTTTCCTAAAACTGATGATATAAACTTTTCCTTCACTTCCAAAAAGAAGCTCTATGCAAAGATATTTTTTGATGATGCTTGAACAACAGTAAGGGGTTACATAAGAATGCCTTTTTCATGGGGCGCCTGGGTAGCTCAGTTGTTAAGCATCTGCTTTCGGCTTAGTCATGATCCTGGTGTCCTAGGATTGAGCCCCATATCAGGCTCCCTGCTCAGCAGGAAGCCTGCTTCTCCCTCTCTCACTCCCCCTGCTTGTCTTCCCTCTCTAGCTGTGTTTCTCTCTGTCAAATAAATAAATGAAATATTTTTTAAAAATACATTTTTCCATTTTTATGTCAGTGTTACGTAAATCTAAGACTTGTCTATTAGCTGGCTTTTGCTGCATAACAAGCAGTCCCCAACTCAGTGACTTAAAACAATAAACCTTACATTATTTCCCATGATTCTGTGGGTTGGCTGAGTGCTTCAGGTATGGGTCAGCTCAGTTGGGGCTGGGGGGTAGAGGATGGCCTTTCTCCTATATCTGGCAGATGGCAGGCTGGTAAGTCTAAGAAGCGCCTCGGTTGGCTTGGCTCAATCGTGTTCCAGTAGTCTAGCCTAACTTAGAGTTCCCAAGAGCCGCATATGTAAGCATGTCTCAAGCCTCTGCTTATATCACATTGCTACTGTCCTACAGGTCAAAGCAAGTCCAAGGCCAGCTGAGATTCAAAGGGTGAAGAAGCAGACTCCACCTCTTGATGGGAGAAGCTGCGAAGTCAGTGCACAGGGGCATGGATACAGGGAAGAGTGGAGAATTAGGGCCAGTTCTACTATCTAAAGCAAACAGGTTTGATCTCTAATCATTAAATGCTTAGAGACCTCTGGATATTACTTGCATTATGGATTTTATGTTTGTCAACCAAGTGTGCTAAAATAAAGCCCACAGGGACGCCTGGGTGGTGCAGTCAATTGGGCTTCCGACTCTTGGCTCAGGTCGTGATCTTGAGGTCGTGGGATTGAGCCCTGTGGCAGGGGCTCTGCACTCAGCTTGGAATCTGCTTGAGATTCTCTTTCCCTCTACCTCTGCCTCTCTGCCCCTCTGGCTCAGGCTCTCTCTCTCTCTCTCTTTTTCTCAAATCAATCAATAAATATTTTTTTAAAAAAAGAAATAAAACCTATAATTTTTTTAAAGATTTTATTTGTTTGACAGAGAGAAACACAGCTAGAGAGGGAACACAAGCAGGGGGAGGGAGAGAGGGAGAAGCAGGCCTCCTGCCGAGCAGGGAGCCCGATGTGGGACTCGATCCTGGGTCTCCGGGAACATGACCTGAGCCGAAGGCAGTCGCTTAACCAACTGAGCCACCCAGGCACCCCAGAAAACCTATAATTTAACTAAATTTTCTTTGGTTATGTTTTGCACAAACTAATTTTTCTCCAAATCATGTGATCTTTAGTATGATGTTGAACTGAAGCATGGAAAAGCAACTACTGAGTGCTGTCTTGTTCCCTTCTAAAGTCATATTCAGATCAGAAGCAATCAAAGACCGGTCAGAAACTTCTTGGGAAAACAAAGACTTGGAGTATCAGGCTGGCTTTTTTGGTTACACATCCAATTCTTTTTTTTTAAAGATTTTATTTCTTTCTTTGACAGAGATATCACGAATAGGGAGAGAAAGAGGAGGAAGCAGGCTCCCCACCGAGCAGAGAGCCCAATGCAGGACTCGATCCCAGGACCCTGAGATCATGATCCAAGCCGAAGACAGAGGCTTAACCCTCTGAGCCACCCAGGTGCCCTACACATCCAGTTCTTGATGTTGGCTCAGGTCATGATCTCAGGGTTTTGAGGTCGAGCCCCACAGCTGGGCATGGAGCCTGCTTAAGACTCTCCTTCTCACTCTGCCCCTTGCTGCCTTCTTTCTCCCTCTCTAAAGAAAAAAAGGTAAAGGGTGCCTAGAAATCAGTGGAGTACACAAATGATTCTTGATTGTGGGGTTCTAACTGTTCCCGCCCCATGTTGGACATAGAGTTTACAAAAAAAAAAAAAAAAAAAAAAAAAAAAAAAAAAAAAAAAAAAAAAAAAAAAAAAAAAAAAAAAAAAAAAAAAAAAAAAAAAAAAAAAAAAAAAAAAAAAGACAGCAAGATTGAAAAGGAAGAAAACAAACTGCTTATATTCATGGACAACAAGATGTCTATGCAGAAAGTCTCAAGGAATCTACGAAAGAAAAACAAACGAAAAACCCTCCTAGAACTAATGAGTAAATTTAGCATGGTTACAGTATACAAGGTCAACAGACAAAACACAATCACGTTGGAAACCAAGGAAATATACAATGGGTGCCTGGATGGCTCAGTTGGTTAAGCATCTGCATTCAGCTCAGGTCATGATCCTAGGGTCCTGGGATCGAGTCCCACACTGGGTTCCCTGTTCAATGGGGAGTCTGCTTCTCCCTCTACCCTTCTCCCATGTTCATGATCTCTCTCTCTCTCTCAAATAAGTAAATAAAATCTTTTTTTAAAAAAACCAAAGAAATGTACAATGGCTCCAACAAAAATGAAATATTTCATTATAAACCTAATAAAGCATGTACTGGGACTGCATGCTGTAAACTACAAAATGTTGGCAAAAGAAATCAACAATAGCTCAATAAATGAAGAGCCATGTTGTGTTCAGTGACTGGAAGACTCAACACAAAAAAGATGCCAGTATCCCCCCTATTTTGTCTAAATATTTAATGCAATACCAATCATAGTCCCAGCAGGAGTTTGTGTAATTATACACAAAGTGATTCCAAAATTTATATGGAAGAATAAAGGAACTAGAATAGCTAAAGTCATTTTGAAAAGCAAGAATAAAGTTGGGAGAATCACACTGCTCAGTTGCTAAAATTATGGTGAAATGATAGTACCCAAGGCTGGCCTGGCTGTCTCAGTAGGTAGAGCATGCCATTCTTGATCTCAGGGTCATGAGTTCAAGCACCACGTTGGGCATGGAGCTTGCTTGAAAAAACAAAACAATAAAAAACACAAAACCCCCACAAAACTACAGTAATCGAGACAGTGTGGTATTGGCAAAGGAACAGACACATAGATCAATGGAGCAGAAGAAAATATGGACATTTGATTTTTTACAAAGATGCAAAAGAAATTCAGTGGAGGCAGGAGAGTCTTTTCAACAAAATGTTGGGACAATTGCTTCTGCACTGTGAAGGAAACAACAAAACTCAAAGGCAGAAACTGAATGGAGAGCTGAATCTAGCTAGGGTCTGAGAATAGGTTGATCAAGAATGAGAGGGATCAAGCTGTTCTGTCAACCCTGAGGTTGAAGGAAGGAGAGGAGGGAGAAGAACCTTGATCCCTGCCCCACAGGAGGCCCAGACATGGTGGAAACACACACCGAGCCTGCCAAACCTTCGGTAACAATTGGAGTGCCAAGTGGGGTTGTAGCAATGGAGGGCAGTCCATCAGGAGAGACTCCTTGGCAGAAGGTCATCATAAATAAGATTGAAAAAGGTGGCAGTCACATGGCTGTGCTCCAGGCTTATTTGCTGGGGCCCCTCCAGGAGCCTGCCAGTGCCCTGATGGAGCCCCAGCCTTGCCCTCAAAGCTTGGCTGAGGGCTCCCTGGAGGAGGAGCAGCGGTGCAGTGCTGAACTGAGCCGGGTGCCATTCTCAGAGCCTGAGGGCAGCATCTATAATCGTGTGGCATATTCACGGAAGCATTTGGCATGGCCCAGACTGGGGTGCCCTTGGGGGAAGGGAGCATAGTCCAGGACTGGTTGGGCATTGGGGCGCCCATGTTTACCCCACCCCAAGAGCACCCCGAAGCAACCATTGATGGGACTGGAGTGCCGTCAGTCAGAGGGACCAGGACAAAATGAGGGATATGGATGCAAAGAGTGAACCTCATGGGAGACAGAGGCTGGATCAGAGGAATTCAGTGTGGCGGAGTGGGGAAGACCAGAAAACCTGGCTTTCTTCATCTTGTCTTTGAGACTTCATGACTGTGAACTTTATGACTTTGAACAAACTTGATGAACCTCTCCAAGCCTCAGGAACCTCATCTGTAAAACGGGGTTTCCTACCTCGTGGCCTGGTGTGGGGATTAAGCGAGATGACACTTGAAAGTGCCTTGAGTATGCCTGGCAGGCGGGGGCTCCTTAGACTTCTTGATTTTTTGCATCTTGGTTGGGTCCTCTGTCACTGTACCACAATACAGAGGGAACTCCCCCACTCCGAAGACCTTGCTGGATGAGGGTAGAGCCTTGCCCTGCCAGAGATGAACCAATAACTTTATGAAAAACCCAGCCTGTGGTTTTTCAGTCCAAGCATTAAAAACTCCTAAACTGGGACGCCCAGGTGGCTCAGTTGGGTTAGTGGCTGCCTCTGATTTCTCAGGTTCTCCACTCAGCAGGGAATCTGCTTCTCCCTCTCCCTTTCCCTCTGCCCCTCCTTCCTCTTGTGCACGTGCTCTCTCTCAAATAAATAAATAAATAAAATCTGTAAAAGAAAAAAAAACCTAAAAGGCAGCCTATAGAGTGAGAGAAGATATTTGCAAATGACATACCAAATAAAGACTTAGTATCTGAAATCTATAAAGAACTTGTACAGCTCATGGTCTCCCTCTCTCACTCCCCCTGCTTGTGTTCCCTCTCTAGCTGTATTTCTTTCTGTCAAATAAATAAAATCTTTTAAAAAAATACATGCACCCCTGTGTTTATAGCAGTATTATCTACAATAGCCATATTACGAAGCAGCCCAAGTTTCCAACAATAGACCAATGGATAAAGAAGAAGTGGTATATGTAAATATTATTCAGCCATAAGAAAAATGAAATCTTGCCATTTGCGATGGGGATGGAGCTAGAGAGTGTAAAGCTAAGTGAAAGAAGTCAGAGAAAGATGAACACCATATGACTTCACTCATGTGGAATTTAAGAAAAACAAAATGAGGAAAGGGCAGACAGAGAGAGAAAGAAACCAAAAACAAGATTCTTAACTATGGAGAATACACTCATGATTACCAGAGGGGAGGGGGATGGGGGATGGGTGAAACAGGTGTTGGGGATTGAGGCGGGCACTTGCTGTAATGAGCACTGGGTGATGTATGGAAGTGTCAAATCTCTATATTGCACACTTGAAACTAATATAGCACTGTAGGTTAACTATCCTGGAATTTAAAACAAAACAAAACAAAAAAACCCTCTGTAATTACATTTTTTAAAAAGATTTTATTTATTTGACGGAGAGAAACACAGCCAGAGAGGGAACACAAGCAGGGGGAGTGAGAGGGAGAAGCAGGCTTCCCGCCGAGCAGGGAGCCCGATGTGGGACTCGATCCCGGGTCTCCGGGATCATGACCTGAGCCGAAGGCAGTCGCTTAACCAACTGAGCCACCCAGGCGCCCCTCTTAACCAACTGAGCCACCCAGGTGCCCCCGTAATTACATTTTTAAAAAAGCAGTGGAACAATTGCTCACCCATATGCAAAAAATGAACCTCAATGGCAGTTGGACGAACAATCTATGTGTCAAACATAAAACAATTGGGGTGCCTGTGTGGCTCACTTGGTTAAACCTCTGAATCTTGGTTTCCACTCAGGTCATGATCTCACAGTCCTAAAGTTGAGCCCCATGTTGGGGTTCTCTCTCCATTTCCCTCTGCAAGAACCCCTCCCACCGCCCCGGTTCGCACACATTTCCTCTCTCTCTCAAAAGAAAAAAAAATCATAAAACAATCAAACTTTTAAAAGAAAACCTGGGAGGGCACCTGGGTGGCTCAGTTGGTTAAGCGTCTGCCTTCATCTCAGGTCATGATCCCAGGGTCCTGGAATCGAGTCCCTGTTCAGCGGGGAGCCTGCTTCTCCCTCTGCCTCTGCCGCTGCCCCCCGTTTGTGTTCTCTGCACCCCTCTCTCTTTATTTCTCTCAAACGAATAAATAACATCTTTTAAAAAAAGAAAAAGAAGGGCGCCTGGGTGGCTCAGTTGGTTAAGCGACTGCCTTCGGCTCAGGTCATGACCCCGGAGACCCAGGATCAAGTCCCACATCGGGCTTCCTGCTCGGGCAGGAAGCCTGCTTCTCTCTCTCTCACTCTCCCTGCTTGTGTTCCCTCTTTGGCTGTGTTTCTGTCAAATAAATAAAATCTAAAAAAAAAAATTAAAAAAAAAAAGAAAAAAAAGAAAAAGAAGACATGGGAGAAAATCTTTGTAACCAGGAATTAGGTGGGGCGCTCTTAGGACACAAAACACACGATCCACAACAGAAAAGAAAAATGTAAATTGGACTTCATCAAAATTAAAACTTTTTCTCTGTGAGAGACACTGTTAAAAGAGCGGAAAGACAAGGTGGAGGAAATATTTGCAAATAACATTTACAAAGAACTCGAATCCAGAATATGGAAAGGATTCTTGAAACTCAATAATTAGAAAATAAGCTTAATTTCTTATATTTTAAAAAATACTTTTGATATTTTTTAATAGGGGAAAAGATTTGAATAGATATGTCACCAAAGGGGTTATAAGGATGGCAAAGAAACTCATAAAAAAAAGGTCAGGGCGCCTGGGTGGCTCACTGGGTTAAAGCCTCTGCCTTCGGCTCAGGTCATGATCTCAGGGTCCTGGGATCGAGGCCTGCTCGGCGGGGAGTCTGCTTCCTTCCTCTCTCTCTGCCTGCCTCTGCCTACTTGTGATCTCTCTCTCTGTCAATAAATAAATAAAATCTTTTTTTTAAAAAAGGTCAACATGGGGGATCCAGGGTGGCTCAGTCGCTAGAGCATCCAAGCATGCAGAGCTCGATTCTGGGACTCCAGGATCATGACTGGAGCCAAAGGCAAATGCTTAACGACTGAGCCACCCAGGTGCCGCGCATCCAAGGACTCTTGATCCTTCTGAGTTTGAACCCTATGTGGAGCATGGAGCCAACTTAAAAAAAAAGACAAAAAGTTGTTCAACATCAGTAGCCATTAAGAAAATGCAGATTCCTAGGGACACCTGGGTGGCTCAGTCTAAGCGTCTACCTTTGGCTCAGGTCATGATCCCAAGGTCCCGGGATCAAGGTCCTGCTCAGAGGGAAGCCTGCTTCTCCCTCTCTCACTCCCTCTGCCTGTGTTCTCTCTCCTGCTGTGTCTCTGTCAAATAAATAAATAAAATCTTCAAAAAAAAAAGGAAAATGCAGATTCTCACCATGATGAGATATGTACACCTTTAAAATAACTAAAATAAACAATACTGACAACACCAAATGCTGGCAAGGATATGGAGAACTGGGTTGTTGGAACATTGCTGGTAGGAAAGAAAAATGGTGCAGTTGTTCTGGAAAATGTTTTGCAATTTCTTGTACAGTTAAAGATATGCTTACCTTGTGATCCAGCAATTTCCCTCCTGGGTCTTTCCCCTAGAGAAACAAAAACTTCTTTTCATGAAAAAACCTGTACATGAGGGGCACCTGGGTGGCTCAGTTGGTTAAGCGACTGCCTTCAGCTCGGGTCATGATCCCAGAGTCCCAGGATCGAGTCCCTCATTGGGCTCCTTGCTCGGCGGGAAGCCTGCTTCTTCCTCTCTCACTCCTCCTGCTTGTGTTCCCTCTCTAGCTATGTTTCTCTCTGTCAAATAAATAAAGTCTTTAAAAAAAATTTGTACATGAATGTCTATAGCAGCTCTAATCAGTTTCCCAAAGCTGGCAGTAAGCCAGATGACCACGAATATATAAATGGATAAACACACTGTAGTATATTACATCCATATAATCGAATATTATTCCAAACTATGGATACACAGCACAACTTGCATAAATCTTAGTGTCATTATGGAGAATGAAACAAACCTGTCTGAAAAGGTCATATACCTTCTGATCCTATTTATGTGACATTTTATATGGACAAAACAAGTTATAGGAACAGATCAGTTGTTTATAGCGAGTAGCGGTGAGGGCTAGGTGTATTTAAAAAGTGGTAGTATGCAGTCACCTGGGTGGCCCAGTTGGCTAAGCGGCTGCCTTCTGCTCAGGTCATGATCTCAGGGTCCTGGGATCAAGCCCTAAATCGGGCTCCCTGCTCAGTGGGGAGGCTGCTTCTCCCTCTCCCTCTGCCTTCTCCCCACTGCTCATGCTCTGTCCCTGTCTCTCTCAAAAAAAAGAAAATCTTAAGAGAGAGAGAGAGAGAGAGAGAGAGAGAGATGTTTTTGTTGATCTTGAGCCTCTCATGGACCTTCTTGTTGGGGGAACTTAAGGATGGGTGGAGCACCCCAGGCTGTTCCCAAGTCCCTTCTTGCCCCCCTCATTCACCACCCAACTCCACTGCTCACCTCCTTCCCTGATTGGCACTCACAGGCGATGGCTGACAGAGGAGGGCCATGGCCCCCTCACTGTGGCATTCCTTATCACTTTGGTAAACAGAGGACCCCCTGGGCATTGTCACCAATGGGTTTTTGCTGGATTTCCCAAATCATGCATCCTAGACCCAATCCAGCAGGCCCTCATCTTGGACCCTTTTTCCACCGTTGGCTCTGGTGGTCCTGACATTTCTCTCTTTTCTTTCTTTTTTTTTTTAAGATTGTATTAATTTATTTGACAGAGAGACACACAGAGAAAGAGTGTTCACAAGCAGGGGTAGTGGGGGAGGGAGAAGCAGGCTTCCCACCAAGGAGGGGCTTGATCCCGTGACCCTGGGATCATGACCTGAGCCGAAGGCAGATGTTTAATGACTGAGCCACCCAGGCGCCCCCACTATTGACATATCTGGTCCACTTAGCCTGATGCTTTCTCTAAGATGTAGAAATAGTGAAACTTCAAGAGTAAAAGGATCAAAAGAAAATCCTGAAAAAGTTAAGAACAGAAAAAACAGATTAAATTTGTAAGAAGATGGATCAAAGTGGTATCTCATCTCTCATTCAGGATAGAAGCTGTTTTTCCTTTGATGTACAGTCCCTAAAACAGGGCCAGCATATAGTAGACAATAAACCCTTATTTTTTAAGATTTTATTTATTTATGAGAAAGAGAGATAGCGAGAGAGGAAACACATGCAAGGGGAGTGGGAGAGGGAGAAGCAGGCTCCCTGCCTATATGGGGCTTGGTCCCAGGACCCTGGGATCATGACTTGAATCAAACGTGCACTTAAATGACTGAGCCACCCAGGCGTCCCTCAATAAACACTTCTTACATGAACTGATTGGAGTAGTTTCTTTAAAAATAGTTTTAACCCTAGGCTTATATCGCTGCCCAGTTAACCATCAAGTGTGAGGACAAACTATAGTTTGAATAAGGATTCAATGACAAATGCCCAGAAATTCTAGGTGAAAATGTCCCAAAGTGGGCAAATAAATTGGTATAGAATGCTGGCATATATAAATAAACGTTAACTATTAAATAAGATAACAGTATATTTTATGGTTTTGATAACTTTTGATAACAAGCTAGAAATTAAACTACTGAAAATATTAACATGAGAGATGGGAGGAAAAAGACTGTCCTGTGATCCCGATGAATCTGTTCTTATTAAAGTGATCAGCCTTTTAAAAAGCAGAAAGTGGGGCGCCTGGGTGGCTCAGTCAGTTAAGAGGCTGCCTTCGGCTCATGTTGTGATCCCAGGGTCCTGGGATAGAGTCCAGCATGGGGTTCCCTGCTCAACGGGGAGTCTGCTTCTCCCTCTTCACCCCATTCCTGTTCTTTCTATCTCTCTTAAATAAATACACACATAAATAATTTTTTTAAGATTTTATTTATTTATTTGACAGAGAGAAACACAGGTAGAGAGTGAGCACAAACAGGAGCGGGTGAGAGAGGGAGAAGCAGGCTTTCCGTGGAGTGGGGAGCCCGATGAGGGCTAGATCTGGGGACTCCAGGATCATGACCTGAGCTGAAGGCAGATGCTTAACAACTGAGCCTCCCAGGCGCCCCATAAATAAAATCTTAAAAAAAAAAAAAAAACACCAGGAAATAGGTGCACCTGGCGGGCTCAGTTGGTTGAGCGTGTAGACTCTTGATCTTGGGATCCTAAGTTCGGGCCCCACTCTGGGTGTAGAGATTACTTACTTACAAATAAATACATTGAAAAAAAAAACAGGCAAAAAAAAGAGAAAAACAGACTCATAAATGCAGAGAACAGATTGGTGGTTGCCAGAGGGGACAGGGGTGGGGATGGGTGAAATAGGAGATGGGGTCAAGAGGAACAAACTTCCAGTTATAAAATCAAAAAGTCACATGGATGAAAAGTACAGCACAGGGAATCTAGTGAATAATATTGTAGGGGTCCTGGCTGGCTCAGTCAGAGAAGTGTGTGACTCTTGATCTCAGGGTGGGGGATCCAGCTCCACACTGGGTGTAGAGATTATTTAGATAAATGAATAAATGAAAACTTTAAAAAATAATAATATTGGGGCGCCTGGGTGGCTCAGTTGGTTAAGCATCTGCCTTCAGCTCAGGTCATGATCACGGAGACCGGGGATCGAGCCCCACATCGGGCTCCCTGCTCGGCGGGAAGCCTGCTTCTCCCTCTCTCACTCCCCCTGCTTGTGTTCCCTCTCTGGCTGTGTTTCTCTCTGTCAAATAAATAAAAAAAATATTTTAAAAAAATAAAAAGTAAAATACTACTTTATAAAAAAATAATAATATTGTAATAAGTTTGTGTGGTGATGCATGGTGATTATACTTACTGTAGTAAGCATTTCATGATGTAGACAGTTGTTGAATCACTATGTTGTACACCTGAAGCTAATATATCAACTATACCTCAATTAAAAAGAAAAAGGGAGGGGCGCCTGGGTGGCTCAGTTGGTTAAGCGACTGCCTTCAGCTCAGGTCATGATCCAGGAGACCCAGGATCAAGCCCCACATCGGGCTTCCTGCTCAGCGGGAAGCCTGCTTCTCCCTCTCTCACTCGCTCTGCTTGTGTCCCTCTCTGGCTGTGTTTCTCTCTGTCAAATAAATAAAATAAATAATATTTAAAAAGAAAAGAAAAAGGGGGTGCCTGGCTGCCTCTGTTGGAAGAGCATGTGTCTCTTGATTTTGGGGTTGTGAGTTCAAGCCCCTCTTTGGATGTAGAGATTACTTTTCTTTTTATCAGTCTTGATGTCTTTTTTTTATTGTTACTTAATTTTTTTTTCAGTGTTCCAAGATTCATTGCCCATTACCCACACCCAGTGCTCCATGCAATAGGTGCCCTCAGTACCCACCACCAGGCTCTCCCATCCCCCCACCCACTCCCTCCAAGTCCCTCAGTTTGTTTCTGTGTCCAAAGTCTCTTGTTTTGTTTCTCTCCCTGAATTACCCTACTTCCCATTTACTTTCCTTCTCCTACTGTCTTCTATATTACCCTCTATGCACCGCACGTAAGTGAAACCATGTGATACTTGACTTTCTCTACTCACTCACTACTCTCACTCAGCATAATCTCTTCCAATCCAGTCCATGTTGCTACAAAAGTTGGATATTCATCCTTTCTGATGGAGGTGTAGTATTCCATTGTATATATGGACCACATCTTCTTTATCCATTCATCTGTTGATGGGCACCTTGGCTCTTTCCACAGTTTGGCGATTGTGGCCATCGCTGCAATGAACATTGGGGTACATATGACCCTTCTTTTCAATACATCTGTATCTTTGGGGTAAATGCCCAGTAGTGCAATTGCAGGGTCATAGGGTAGCTCTATTTTTAATTTTTTAAGGAATCTCCACACTGTTTTCCAAAGCGGCTGCACTACCTTGCATTCCCACCAACAGTGTAAGAGGGTTCCCCTTTCTCCGCAGCCTATCCAACACTTACTGATTCCTGACTTGTTAAATTTGGCCATTCTGACTGGTGTAAGGCGGTATCTCAATGTGGTTTTGATTTGAATTTCCCTGATAGCTAGTGACGCTGAACATTTTTTTCATGTGTCTGTTAGCCATTTGTATATCTTCTATGGAGAAGTGCCTCTTCATGTCTCTTGCCCATTTTTTTGATGTGTTCATCTTATTTTTGGATGTTGAGTTTGAGTAGTCCTTATAGATCTTGGATACCAGCCCTTTGTCTGTAGTGTCATTTGCAAATATCTTCTCCCATTCTGTGGGTTGCCTCTTTGTTTTGTTGACTGTTTCCTTTGCTGTACAGAAGCTTTTTATTTTGATGAAGTCCCAGAAGTTCATTTTCGCTTTTGTCTCCTTTGCCTTTGGAGAC
>PITA01003511.1:0-62831 GCA_004023965.1 Spilogale gracilis
GAGCTCCAGACCGAGTATCCAACCTCCTACTGATATCCCTACTTGGTTCCCATCCCAAATTTACCTTGAATGTCCAAGACCACACTCACAAGCCTCCCCTCAAAACCTGGTCCTCTTCTGTTGTGACCCACGTCAGTGATCAAGCCCATCATCCACGTAGTTACACGAGCTCAGAACTCAGGCACCTTCTGCCTCCTTCTCCTCCATCCTTTTCCGACTCATCTCATGTCTTGCTCATTTACCTCTGAAACAGCCCTCCAACTCTTCCCAAGTCCTTTCTCCACAATGAAGCTGGATGAATCCCTTTGAAACAAGAGACTCAGTTATGTCACACACACACACACACACACACACACACACACACACACACACACACATATTCCCGGGCCACCTCCCCAGGATTCTGCAGTGAGTGATCTGCAAAACCATTTGACTCCCTGAGGAGCAGGAAGCCCGACGCAGGGCTTGATCCCAGGACTCTGGGATCATGACCTGAGCGGAAGGCAGATGCTTAACAGACTGAGCCACCCAGGCACCTGTGACTCTCGTAATCTTAGCTGTATCTGTGGATCCGACCCACGCCTGTCACCCTGAGGATACTGTCCTGTTGGGCTGCCTACAGTGGTGTTGCCAGCCCCTGGCCCAGAGCCTGAAGAATGTGCTTCATCAACGTGCGAGTGAACAAACACCTGCTCGCCTGGGCTCACCCATCTCAAGACAAGCACAGGAAGAGAACCAGAAGCAGAGAAAGGAGAGGGTGTTTGTGAGTTCCAACAAAGATCTGCAGATAGGAAAAGATGCAGCCCTGTCCTCAGGATCTACTGAAACTAGGCAGCCTGAGTGAGGAACTAGATCCTCACATTTAAATCACAAAACCCCATGCATATGGCAAAGCCACAGCTTCACAGGGACCTTTCCCTACAGATAAAAGGTCCCATCTTTGAGTCCCAACCAAGCAGCAAAAATTCCCTTTCTCTCAACCAACCAGACCTAATGGCTCCCTGCTTTGTGGTTACCTCAACCACCTGGCCCTTCGAATCCCATCCTAACCGTCTCAGATCGAGAGGCTCTGAAGGCTTGCATGGTGTGGCAGTTCCTCAAATGCATCAAGCTAGGTAAACTTGGCTTTGTGTGGCCACAGGCATGTCCTTGGTGGGCCCGACATTCCAACCTGAAGGAGTTCGTACTCCACCTGGAAAAAGCCACCCTCCAAGTGTAACCACCACACATCCCTTGAATACCCAGGTCTTCTAGGCTTTCATTACTTCGTCTCACTCTTGGGAACAGCGGTTCACACTGGGCTCAGGGCTCCAGAAGTTAAACTATAACTTTGTTTGTGATTTGCAGTGGTAAAGGCTGTTGCTCCTAGGAGTAGGGGTATGAGGGCTCTCTGGGCAAAGGAGGCAGGAATCGGTTCTTCCTCCTAGCTCCGCCCCACTTCAAAACCCACTGTAGCAATGCAAAGGACAGAGAGGCGGCGGCACCTGTGAGATTCAGAAACATGATAGAACCTAAGGGTTTAATACTAAGTGAAATCAGCTTAAGCACCCCAGAAGAGATGGTTTGCGGTAACTTCTGAGGCACTAAGCATAAAGGTAATCCACGGGCGCCATCTAGTGGGAATGTCTGTCACTAAGTGCGGCGCACAGCTAACATAGACGGAGAGCCTGGGCCCCTGTCAGAGACTTTTTGAGCTTAATTACCCCTGGGTCGGTGCTCTGCGCTGTAAAAATGAAGCCAAGAAAGTCTGTGCTCATAACCTATAGATGCTTCGAATTTTGTGAAATAGTTTAAAAACTTAAATTCTACATGTTTCCCTTTAAACCTGGCCGTTAGGAGCCTCAGAGCTAAAATGGGGGATCAATCTTTAACAGGAAGTAATGATCACTTTTGTACTAACCTCACCTACGTTTTATCTAATTTTTAAAGTCTCCCCCCTTTTATTGCCATTTCCCTTATCTAATATCTTATATGAGACATTTTCCCAAATTTTGGGGAAAAGTGGAGTCATCAGTTACTTCACACAGGGTCTCTATTAGCTTTCAAACATCTTATCCAAGAGTCTTCAGGAGTGAGAGGTCTCAGAGCCCCAGGATGCAGCAAGCTAAAATCCAGGAGCAGGAAACCTGGGAGACATAAAGGCTACCATGAATTGAATCTTTCCTATATGCTGGACACTTTCCTAAGCACTAAATGCAAAATTCATTGCATTCTTACAATCCAATTTCTATAGTTGAGGAAATAAAGCTCAGTGGCTTGGGGCAATTTTCTATACAGCAACTACCAACTACTGAGGCTCAGAGAGGTTAAGTGATTCATCCAAGGTCACACAGCTAGTAAGTGGTAGAAATGGAGTTCGGATGCCCCAGGTCCATGTTCTTAACACTAAGCTCTATTGAGTCTTCATGAGCTCTGAGTCAGGCAAGAGCCAAGGCCAAAGTGGGAGAAGCAGGGGTCCAAGTTTCAGGGTCACAGGCTGAAAGAGAACTTGCCAGCCCAGAGAGCTGTGTGACATGGAACTACCTGCAGGTGCTTATTATGTGACTGAGGCTGTAGTGGACAAAGACTAGAGTGCCGTGCCCGGCCCAGCACCCTGGGCCAATGTGGGGCATATACAGGCTGAGACCACTTATTGTGCCAGGTCTAAAGATCAGGTGGGAGCTGGTGTGTCTTTCAGACATTATCTAGAAGTCAGCTGAAAGGGTCTAGTTGGCTCCCTGGAATGGGAAGTGCCATGTGGGCAGAGATTTGGGGCTATTTTGTTTATTGTCCTACTGTTAAAATAGTGCCTGGCCTCTAAAATCAAGATACTTGGAGAATGAGTGGACAATCAAATGAATGAACAAATGATAAAGTTGAACCTGCCCTCTGGCTTTGCTGTGAAGGAACTGAGTTACATGAGAGGTGCTGGGGAATCCCACAGGAGGGGTAGCAAGATGGTGCCTAAGGTCAACCAAGGCCTGTCTAGAAAGCACAGATCCCAGACAGACTGCAAAGAGATTGTAAAGTAGATTAATCGTTCAATCAGAACAGTTTCATAAGCTCACTTTGTAGCCATAAAGATGGTGGCCTGAGGGGGGTTCCTGGTTAGCAAAGAGACCGCTTGAAACTATTTACATAGTCCAATTAAGAGTAAGTCAAGGTTGCCTGGGTGGCTCAGCTGGTTAAGCATCTGCTCTCACCTTGGGTCATGATCCCAGGGTCCCCATATCGCATCAGGCTCCCAGCTCTGTGGGGAGCCTGCTTCTCCCTCTGTCTCTATTGAATAAAATCTTTTAAAAGGGAGAGACAGGAAGTCAAACTGGTAAGTCCCTATTTTTTTAAGGGGGTGGGGGAGGGGCACCTGGGTGGCTCAGGTCATGATCCTGGAGACCCCGGATCGAGCCCCACATTGGGCTCCCTGCTTGGCAGGAAGCCTGCTTCTCCCTCTCTCACTCCCACTGCTTGTGTTTCCTCTCTGGCTGTTTCTGTCAAATAAAATCTTTTTAAAAAGGGGGGCGGGGAGCGGTTGTTGTGTTTGGATCTCTTGAGCATGAAATCATGATCTGGGCCAAAATTAAGAACTGGATGCTCAACCAACTGAGCCACCCAGGTGCCCCCTAACTGGCATGTCTCTATAACCTGGTGTGCCCTCTGCCCTCACATGGGTGTCTGGGTTGGTCTGATGCTGTGTACACTCTGGGTCACGCAGTGTGGGTGGTCGGCAGGCTGAAGTTGGTGATGCTCAGGTATGAGGAAATGCGGGAGGGCCTTCTGAGCTGCTGGTCTGGGGGCTGAGTTATGGAGAGAGGAAGGTTGTTATGACATGTTGAGAACAAAAATGGGCCACTCAGATTGAAGAAACTAGTTCTTGGACATACTTTCATGCCCTCAGTTGGGGCTAGGCCATGGAGGTCTGAATCTGGGGCTTCACTCTCCCCTAGAGAACCATGTGCGGAGTTGCAAAGTAGCCACACTCCTTTGGTCCAATCTGAATCGACCCCTTCCAGACTCCTGAATCACTGAGCAGCTGCACCTGACGACTCACCTGCGGGGACTGACTTCAGACTGTCCCTCTTCACACAGCCTGCCTGCGATACTCGAAGGCAGCTCCCCGCTCTGAGAAAAAAATGTTTCGAATTGGCAGAAATAATGAAGTCAGACTTTTCGCAGGAGAGAAAGGGGGCTGGAACATTGGAATGAAAACAGAGGTGTCTAGAAGGCAGTGCTACAGAATATTAACAGCAGTTGTAAAGTTTTCAGGTGATTTAGGAAAAAGGAAGATAAAAGAAGGAAAGCTGGAACATGTAATAAGCAAAGAAAGGAAGGGGACAGAAGAAAGGAGCAGCCACTGAGAGGGAAGGAGTGGACGAGCAGGGACCACCAAGACAGGCAGGCAGGCCGGCCGGGGGTCCAGGGTCAATATATTACCCGATTCTGAAAGGCAGCTTCCTGTTGTTATGGGCTTTGTCCCACCAAAGTTAATACTGAAGTCCTAGTGCTCAGGACCCTCAGAATATGACCTTATTTGGAAACAGGACCATTGCAGATGTAATTAAAGCTAACATTAGGTCATTACGGCGGAGCCTAATCCAATGTTAACTGCTGTCCTCATAAAAGGGGAGATTTAGGTGCAGACATATGGGGAGGATGCCACGCGTCCATGAAAATGACCATCTACAAGGCAAGGAGAGATCCTGCCCTTACAGCCCTCACAAGTGACTTAACCCTTATGCTGCCTTCATCTCGGAATTCTCACCTAGGGTCGGAGACAGGGAACTGTTACTGAAGGCCCCCCCCGTCTGTGATAGTCACCGCAGCCCTAGCAACTAACCCACTGTGGCTCTGACTTGACATTCAACATGGTATAGCCTTAAAAATAAATAAAACCATAGCAAAGCCTTTCTTTTCAGGACTGGGCACTGGTGTACTCCGGCAAGGTTTTCTGCAGGGCTGAGCCCTTCCAACAGGCCGCATGCAGCTGTGTCTGGGAAGCTCAAGCTGAGACAATGACACAGGTTTATCAAGTGTTATGCTCGAATCCCTGCTCTGACCTGTTCTAGCCATATAATCCTGGGCAAATTCCATCATCTGTCTGGGTGTTCATTTCTTCAAAAGCCAAAGAATGAAATTAGAGAAAACCCTCTGGGACACTTAGAGCTTCTCATTTGTGTCTCACCCAGCAGTACTGGGAGGCTGTGGAGATGTTGGTCCTTGACTATAATGGCTTAAAGCTCGGCTTTATTTCTAATGTCTGCGTCCTGTTTAATTTGCTCAACTGCCACCAAACTGCTGTCACTGGAGTGGGGTTGCTGATAGTGAAAGCTGGAACGAAATCCTTTCATATTGGTACTTTTCAACCCTACTCCCTCCTGAAGGAGGGATGTAAGCTCTACTACGTTTTGAAACAGCCTTGTTCCAAGGTGACTGGTAAGTATTAGGCACCAATATTAACATAACAAATTTCACGGTACTTAGTATTTTTGTCTTCTAGAAACACTAGTGGAAGAATGTGACAACCAGTTTAACCAAGCATAGGGTTATACAGAAACGCACATTCCTCAAATATCTACCAGCCACCTCAGCTCACCTGTTGGGAGCCACACCCACCCTCAGTTGGTGTTACAACTTTCCAATTTCAGGTGACCCTCTTCTCACTTCGCAAGTCTGCAACCCTCTCACTTCCACAAACCTTGGGTCTTTCTCCAAGTGCTACAGTTTGTTCTACTAGTGTATTTAATGTGTAAAACTGAACTGAGGTTTTAACTGGGCACTATCTTACGTTGCACTCACAGTGCCGTGCTCTGAACCCTACATTTTCCCCAACAGCCTATGGTGCAATTTCAGAGTGTAACCGTTTTTAAGGAAGGTCAAATTAGCAACAATTAGCAAAACAGCAACACTGATTGTAGGTAAAAGGGAGGGGACAGAGCATGTTACTTGGGAGTATTTTCCTCCTCGATGTGAACTTACCATGTCCTGCTCCAATGCCCTCCCACCACAGTCCAACTCAACCCAGTTCTTACCCGGGCAACATGAAGGTAACATTCATACATTTTTTGAATGATACTTTTGGGAACCAATAAAGTGCTCCTCCCTCTCCCAGCAAGTTGCTGCATCCTTATGAATTAGAAAAGGAAAAAAAAAATCAAACTTGAAAAATAATCCTGCTTCATTTCTATCAAGAAGAATAAGAATATCCTAAGAGGATAGGGTTAAGGCATGAAGAATTAATGACATTCTCAGAGACGAAAGATACTGCACCCAGTGAAAAATAGACTTGGAATACAGAGTGGATAAAACCCCCAGAAAGCAATTTTAAGACACAGAATAGATGTAAATCGATGAAATCCAGAGAAAATTCCTAACCTTTAGTTGTGTCCCGTCTTCTACACACTAATGCTAAAAACTGAGTGGTGGCAAAGTTGTAGGCACAGGAACACACCAGATAAGATAGTCTGGCACTATTATTTAGGAAAAGCTTTAATTTCCCTAGGCCTAAATTTAATCTGAGTAATATCCTACTAGTTTACTGCAAGATTTTCTTTTGCACACTTGCACAACACTGCGGGGGAAGGGGAGATGCATGATCACTTCATCTGTCAATTGCAGATTCCTAACTTTTCAACTTTCTGTAATTGATCCAGGGGCAATCCTCTCAAACCCAGCCCATCAATAGCATAGGATTTGACAGGCATAAGCAGTGTTAGGATAGACCCAGGGTTTGAAAGACCACTCAACAATGGATTGCTTTTAGAGCTCATGTTAGGGCAAGGAATTCAGGAGTTAGAGTACCACACAAAATGAGCATCGGATAAATTAAGCCACCTATTCACTGCCATTTTTAAAAAGTTTGCCCAGTCTCAGTTTAACAGATAAAAACCTAAGTCCTTCAACTGTGTAACACTGGACAGAGTCCCTAGAGCCTGGAGTTGTGTTGTGTTCTCCTATCTATACTCCATTCTAGGTGAAGATCTAAACTGTGATTAAGATACACGTAGTACCCACAATTTGTAGCGAGCAAAGGAAAAACAAATTTCCACATTAACATTTAAGAACAGGCACTGCTACTTTTCAGGTTAATTTTAACTTGCCCAAATGGGTGATCACACATTACCAGAATTTATAACGTAAAATGCTTTCTTATTTCAATGCTAATTACTTTCTCCCATACTGAATTATCAACAAAGAGGTAAGAGAAAAAAGGAAAATAGAAATTAAAAAATCCACATATCCTTAACTCAAATTTGCAGTCCCAGCAGAGTAAAAGGTTCCAGAAATCATAACTTGTTATCAAAATACAGCCACCTTATGCTGGGAAAACTGGACAGCTACGTATAGAAGAATGAAGCTAGAACATTCTCTTACACTACACACAAAGGCAAACTCGAAATGGATGAAAGACCTTGACGTGAGGCAGGAATCCATCAAAATCCTAGAAAAGAACATAAGCAGTAACCTCTTTGACATCAGCCACAGCAACTTCTTTCAAGACACTTCTCCAAAGGCAAAGGAGACAAAAGCGAAAATGAACTTTTGGGACTTCATCAAAATAAAAAGCTTCTGCACAGCAAAGGAAACAGTCAACAAAACAACCAAGCAACCCACGGAATGGGAGAGGATATTTGCAAATAACACTACAAAGGGCTGATAAAGAACTACTCAAACTCAACATCCAGAAAGAAGATTAACGCATCAAAAAATGGGCAGGAGACATGAAGAGGCACTTCTCCATAGAAGATATACGAATGGCTAACAGACACATGAAAAAATGTTCATCACTAGCTATCAGGGAAAGTCAAATCAAAACCACACTGACATACCACCTTACACCAGTCAGAATGGCCAAAAATTAACAAGACAGGAAACAAGTGTTGGAGAGGCTGCGGAAAAATGCTGACATAAGTCAAGTAGAGAAAGTCAAATATCACATGGTTTCACTTACATGTGGTGCACAAAGGGTAATATAGAGGACAGTAGGAGAAGGAAGGAAATGGGAAGTAGGGTAATTCGGGGAGAGAAATGAAACATGAGAGACTTTGGACTCAGAAACAAACAGGGTCTTGGAGGGAAGGGGATGGGGGGGTGGGAGAACCTGTGGTGGGTACTGAGGGCACGTATTGCATGGAGCACTGGGTGTGGGGCATAAATAATGAATCTTGGAAAATAAAAATTAAATTTAAATAAATAAATAAATAAATAAATAAATAAATAAATAAATAAATAAATAAAACGGCCACCTTAAAGTTAATAGCTTATTATGTGGGTTTTTTGTTTTTGTTTGTTTAATAAATATTTTATTTATTTGACAGAGAGATCGATCCCGGGTAGGCAGAGAGGCAGGCAGAGAGGGGGGAGGCAGGCTCCTTGCTGAGCAAAGAGCCTAACATGGGGCTCAATCCCAGGACACTGAGATCATGACCTGAGCGGAAGGCAGAGGCTTTAGCCCAATGAGCTACCCAGCTTACCATTTTAAGCAGGTATAGATTAGCCTCCAGCAGTGCCAGTAAAGATCAGAACTAGTGTTTGTTTCTTATTCCTAGGCTAGGTGTATTCCGATTGTGAAAGCCTGAATCTGCAAATACAACATTCTTTTATTCTGCCTTCAGGATGGACAAGACAAGAATTAAAGTATTTGGAGGATTTATTCACAACTTGAATGTGAAAGCCTACTAATTATTTTCTGATCTTATACTCTGGAGCCAATTAAGCAAGTATTCTTACTATATTGTTGGTCAAGTTGCTAATATCTACAGTGAGAAAATACAAAGTCCCCAACAAAAGAAAAAAGATTTGACAGTGGCTCTTTAACACAGTATTTTACGTTAAATGTTACAGTGCCCATAATTACTTGGAATACCTATCTTAATTTATATAAATCAATTTAGTCTAATTTAAAATTTAAATTAATTTAAATTTAAATTAATGGGTCTAGAAAACATGGCCCTAGAAACATCTTAGTGCTCACACATGCATTGAACTTTTTAAAAATCTTTCATATGTAATGCCCAGCATTTTACTAATTTGCTACTTTATAATAAAGATTCTGAAAGAAAGCTTATATTAAAATATATACAAAATATATACCAACGTTGATATGCAGAATTAATTCTTTCACGATAGAAGCCAAATTTTAGGAGGAATAAAAACATTTTATCTTGTATTCAGAATCACACACAAATTACCTTTACAGTTCAATTTACTACATAGAAATCATTCGAGTTTTATATTTTCAGTTAAATTCTGAACTGAAATTACATTATAAAAAAAAAATTGTTACATTAATTCAGTACTTTTTAGCATACCAAATTGAAATACATTAAGTTCAAACTTCAGATTTATGTGACAGTCTTCAAATACAATACATTTACCATCTCATTCACATGTGAAATTTGCAACTCTGAGCTGTTATACATAGAACAAGTCTCCTATGAATATGGGAGAGTTGACATGCCATGAAGTTCAGAGCTGGATAGACAAGCCTTTAGAACTCAAAGTTGTACCATCTTCTAAAAGGTCTGCCATGTCTGGACCACAAAGCGCAACATGTAAAGGCTAGGAATAATTCCTCTTTATTACGGTTAAAAAAGTTGCATGTAGCTTGGAACTTTGCATAAAACCCCGTATTATACCTTGGTAAAGTCCAAGGGTAATTATAGATGACAATGGACTGGGGTCTTTAATTTAATTAAAACCCACGAAATTCAAATGGGCATCAATCAAATCAAAAAATATTAAGCACCTACTGGTTTAGATTGAAATTTACTAGAGATTCATGATCAATTTCTTTCCACCTTGAAATCAAGGTGTAAAAACCAGCTATTAAGTGCATTCCAAACTTCTCCTATGTAGCACAGGTAGAATTTTCTGTCCATTGGCACCAAAGTGAAGTCACATTTCCTCCTGGGAGACAGAAATTCCACATCTGAACATAGAGTAAGTTAGGAAAAAATGACCCCTGTTGTTTACTTTATTACTATTGTGATTCTGAGATCTAGGACTACTAATATACTAGCAGTGAACAACGCAAACACCTGGCAACAACTGTCAGGTTAGTAATGCTAACTCCCTTTCCCCGGTCACAAAATTTAGTATGAAAAAATTAAAATTACTAAGCTGAACAAATGGGAAACAAGAAGAAACTAAGCATTAACTAAAACAAAACAAACTCCTACTAAAGTCTGAAATCATTGCAATTAAGAAATTGAGAACAGGTGTGCTTCAACCCACCCTTTACAACTCTGAATTTAAATAATATTCCGTGCAAAACAGCATCAGGTTTCTGGATACAGATGTAGCCCTTCTTTATGTTTTAGTGCGCTGCAGAGTTTTCTGCTATTTTATCTCCCCCCCCCAAGTTTACTCAAAGTATTTAATAGAATCTTCCATTTCAGCCAAAAGATTTGTAATTCAAAGATTTACTAAGGTATTCATTCTATGCATTCTATCTATACAGAAACACCTATTATTACAATTGGTTTATGTAGAATTAACATTTTTGGTGTTAAAATTGTTAAACATCATGCTTACTTACTGCACATCAACTCTCCATAATGAATCTGAACTTCACAATGATTTACCAAACATTTTACTTAAATTACTATTTAAATAACTGAAAAAAGTGTACTGAACCAAACTAAACTTAAATGGGCTATAAAGGAAAACAAAAAAAACCTGCTGAACAGTCCATATACACACCTATTTTCAAAACTACCTTTCGCTAGCTAGCCCCTTTTCCAAAGTTTTAGCCTGAAAAAACAGTAAAATCTACACAAAATTTTATTGCAATCATACAAGGGTTACATTAGGTCAAATACAACAAATACTATGATGCAATTTTACATTTATTAAACTACAGTTCAAAGCACAAATTTACACATTCTAAATACACTAAACATATCTAATGAAGTCACACTAGTCTTCCACTGACATCTGATCTATCTGGGTGAAAGACATTTAACTTTACAAGACTTTTTAACATGAATCCTTAGTATAAAAACTGTGTACTTGTATGTAAACGATTTAATGGGGAACCCAATTAATGGGCTTCCATCTCCACTAAGTCATCCATTTTGTTGCATATTTTATTTTAAATGCTTAAGGGGTAGGACAAACTGGTAAGTTTAAATCTGGATACATTATCTAAATCTCCCAATTACCCCCCCAATGAATTATAGATAAAAGCTGATTTTTGTCTGGTCCCAAATAGCTATTACTAATAGATTTTGTTTCCAAGAGAATTAATAGAGTAAAGTTGTTTGAATTTGTTTCACACGGAATGTAGACCAGACAAGCTTAACCTGCAACTTCAGATCTAAAGAAGCATTAATGCCTGCTTAAGCTTCAGAGGAAAAGCTATCTTCTTGGCTCAGCTGAATGCAAGAAGGCACAAAGAAGAAGTTCTTCATCATTGTGTCTGACGTAATTCCAGCATCTTGCATCTCATACCTTTCAAAAAAAAAAACACCAAACACAAAACCATAATTCTAAGTTTAAGCACAAAGACCACACTAACACCTAACAAATGGACAATGAAGTAAGATTATAAAAAAATGAGTCTTCCAATAACCATTAACAGAGGAACATTTTGCTATTACTTATGTTAGGTATTTGTTACAGAATTAAAAATTATTAGGCAACATTTAATGTCATCTCAAATATCCAATCACCTTTAAAATGAAAACAGTACCTTACCAATCACTAAATGACATCATGTAGTAAATAGCTGGCCTCTGAAAATCATTAAAAGCAGATGGTTCATGGAGAGAATCTGCTCCCATGTTATCAAAGATAAGCCAATCTCCCACATTCAGCTCAGGAAGAAGACAGCTTTCCACAATTTGATCAAGCTCATCACAGGATGGACCCCAAAGGCTGCTTGTAAACAGAGGCTCATCTTCCTTGTATTTCTGTTAGGAGAAAAGAAACTTCTTAAATTAAGTTTTTATTCATATTCATGCAGGTACTGAATTTCAAGAAGAATGAGAGCATTTTTCATTAGATCAGATTCAATATGCCTATGAAAAGCAGGCCTAGAGGCAAGGGCAATGATGCTCCTTAACTCCACCTAAGAAAGGCAAACCTTCAAAAAAGAGCAACAGTCCCCCCAATATTCCTCCAAAAATCAAGAAGCACCTTTAAAAAAAAAAAGGTCAGTTAATAAACTGCCTAATAAGCAGTTCTGTTATTTGTAATACAACTTGCCTTGTGAACCTCTGGAATGGTATTTAAGTCCTCAGACAGCTTACTTGCAAAAGAACCATAAACACCATCATTCATATAATACATGAAGGCTGGTTCATCACTTCCGGTTTGTTCTACTAGAATAAAGCAGAAAAAATGAAGATGAATTTACACTAAAATGTCCAATATAGTTAAAAATTATGCAAAGCATAGCAGATTGAGTATTTATAGAAAAGACTTTCAGGGACGCCTGGGTGGCTTAGTCGTTAGGCAGATGCTAAGTGTTGAACATCTGCCTTCGGCTTAGGTCATGATCAATGGAGCCCAGCATATCCCGCTCCCTGCTCAGCGGGAAGCCTGCTTCTCCCTCTCTCACTCCTCTGCTTGTATTCGCTCTCTAGCTGTGTTTCTCTGGCAAATAAACAAATAAAATCTTTTAAAAAGGCTTTGTTCAACTGCCTTCGGCTCAGGTCATGATCCCAGAGACCTGGGATCGAGCCCCACATCGGGCTCTCTGCTCAGCGGGAAGCCTGCTTCTCCCTCTCTCACTCCCCTTGCTTGTGTTCCCTCTCCGGCTGTGTTTCTCTCTGTCAAATAAACAAAATCTTTAAAAAGGCTTTGTTTTCACATTTCCCAAAATATTTAAATTAACTTTATAAAACCTGATATATAGTGACATACCTTAAAACCATTAGCCTAAAAAACTGAAAACATACTTCACAAAGGAAGATGACCAATGAACACATGCAAAGGGTGTTCTGCAGAAGTCACTAGGTAAATGCAAATAAAACTACAATGAGCTTCCACCACCACACACATACTGAATGGATGAAATTAAAGTAACAATACAAAAAAAAAAAAAAATCAGTAAAGTGGGGGGAACAATTAGAACTTGCACATATACACAACCAGTAGGAGGGTAAAATACCACTGTGAAATCTTTAAAATTCCTAGTCATTTCCCCAATGAAATGAAAAATGTAAGACTTACACAAAAATGTTGAGTTTTATTTTTAATAGCCCAGAACTGGAAACAACCAAATAAATATTCATCAGCAAAGATAATAAATTGTCTATTCACCATGGAATATTAGCAATAAACATGAAACAAAGTAGTTCAATCAGACATTATATTGGGCTATCCCAAAATACATGCTAGATGATTCCATTTATATGAAGTTTCAGGGCAGCCCAAACTACTCAATGGTGCAAAAACCATCACAATAGTGACTGGCAAAGGAACAAACCTAGGAAGAAAAAATTTTGATATGACATTTCTGTTTTTATAGGGATATGAGTATATGCTTTCAGTAATTTGTCCAATTATATACTAAAATTTTTATACAGGGAGTATAATCTTATGACAAAAACCAACCATAGATAGTGAACTACAGGTTAAGTGGTTTGGTTTTTTTGCAGTGGTATGAGTTAGCTATTCAGGCGGTAAACACCTTCTGTGTCTTCCAGACTTAAGCAAATATGTATAGGTGTTAAGATAAAGGGAGCTAGGTTTTTTCCACTGTTAGGAGAGTTACAGTATGTAAGGAGAAAACCAGAATGCACCATGTGGTATACTGCACGTGCAGCTTTTGATGATATACAGTTATGAGTGCTACGTGTGTATATATATGTGCATGCGCACACACACCCCCATTTCTTGGTTCTGTTCAGTAAGAAAGCCTAGATGAAATGATCCATCAGTAGTAGTGAGCACAACCAATACACACTCCTTTCTTGTTTTTAAAATACCACTCTCCATGAAGGCTCCTTGGAAAAATGGCCAATTCTAGAACTGAGGCAGGTAAAGAACCTGGAACATCTTGATGTACCATGAAGTAAAAAAGCACTCAGGGAAAGATGGGGACAGCTCAAAAGGACCCCAATTTCGGACAGTAAATAAAAATAATCGATTATGTAATCTACTAAGTTTCTAGGAATCTAAACTACTATAAATAAATAGAAGGAAAAACTTAATAATGGAGTCAGAAACTCATTGATCTTAAAACTAATGGGGTTAAAGTACCCCAAAAAAGTTATTTACAAATTATCTTTCCACTTCATAACAAAGAAACCCAACTGACACTTTTTTTTTTTTTTTTTAAGATTTTATTTATTTATTTGACAGAGAGAGAACACAAGTAGTCAGAGCATCAGGCAGAGGGAGAAGCAGGCTCTCCGCTGAGCAGGGAGCCCAATCCCAGAATGCTGGGATCATGACCCGAGCCAAAGGCAGCCGCTTAGCCAATGAGCCACCCAGGCACCCCAACTGACACCATCTTAACTGAGTGATCCTTCTATTCTTCTTGCAGCTCTTCAACTGAGATACTTAAAAAACTCAAAAGGCAAAAAAAACCTTATTCTTCCTGCTAACTTAAGGGGGGAAAAATGGTAAGAATAAAAACTACAGGAATAAGTTTTCTTAATGTAGAAGGGTATTTCTACATTTTTTTAAAGCGGTATTTGTCAGCAAGATAGACTAGTGCCTTGTTGTTGGTTTGACTACAGACCTATTAAAACTCTGCTGGCCCTTGTTATGTAAAAAAGTATGAAGCAGATCCTCCCTGTGACCCATCAGACTAAGAGGAACATAATAAGAGACATTACAATAAAACACTGGTTCTCAACAAGATAGGAGAATCAATCACCTGCGGAAGTTTATCTAAAACATGCAAAACTACGGGCATCTGGGTGGCTCATGTCCCAGTCTATTAAGGGACTGAATCCCGATTTTGGCTCAGGCCAGGATCTCAAGGTCAAGAGATTGCGCCCTGCCTCAGGCTCTGCACTGGGCATGGAGCTTGCTTAAGACGTTCTCTCTCCCCCTCTGCCCTGTCCAGTCCAGCCCCACCCCATGTGTGCATGGAGTGTCTAAAAAAATAATAATAAAAATATGCATATTTAAATAGCAGAACCAAGGGGCACCTGGGTGGCTCAGGTGGTTAAGTGACTGCCTTCAGTTCAGGTCATGATCCTGGAGACCACGGACCGAGTCCTACATTGGGCTCCCTGATGGGCAGGAAGCCTGCTTCTCCCTCTCACTCCCCCTGCTTGTGTTCCCTCTCTGGCTGTGTTTCTCTCTGTCAAATGAATAAAATCTTTAAAAAAATAAATAGCAGAACCAAGAGTTAAGAGTTGAGAAGTCATATGGAGTGGTAATTTCACTAGGGCATTTTAAAATGCACCCTAGCTGCCTATAGCTGACTAAAACTCACCCGCAACCTCATAATCTATAAATGTCCACATCCTACAGTATTTTACACTTGACTAGTATTGGATAATTTTAATTAGTTTGAAGATGAATTTATCTAACAAATATATTTATAAACTTTGTAACCTACCTCCAGAGGAAAATTTATCATTTTCAACAACTTTCTTTGCAATGATATTAACTGCAAGTGTAAATGCAGAAGACACATAGTAGCTTCCAGGTTCTGAGATTATCTTAATGCCAGATCCTTCAGGGAAGTAGACATCCAACAAAGGGCTGATAACATGATTAACCTATAAATTTAAAATCCCACATTATGATTTCAATATTGAATTAGATCGTTCACATTAAGAGATTGATTGGTTTCCTAGAAAACTTAAAACCAAAGTAGCTTCAATTACAGACCAGAAGGCTTAGCTATTTAGCAGTTATCTTCAAGGAATTAAGCAAGTTTTTGAGACATCAAAGTTTACATTATCAGAATGCCATTAATTTTAAAAATTTCATAATTCCAATGGCAAATGTCTACTGGTGATAGTTTAAAGTCATGTTTCTATAATCCTTAACACTAGCAATGAAGGAGCAAATCATCAAATCAGTTTTTAGATTATTACAGAATAAGGGATGGAAGACAGAGCAGGAAGGTGAGTTTGTTATGTACATGGGATAAAACACCTTCAACTGTCCAAATTATAAATTCATTTGTACCATCAAGTACTCCATTAGAGCAGAAACACAACTGAAAACAGATTTTTCTAAGTTATACTATAGAGTTCACTGAATTTTATTAAGCTTTTCAAAGCCAGCTAGGTCTTCTCATTGCCTCTTCATCTTCTTAGAATCAAATTTTAAACAGATATTTGTTACAGGGCTTATTTCCTGCCATTGTTAAACCCCTGTCTACATCTACCAGTTAAGTAGCAAAGAAATGAAATTATTCCTGTATTCCTTTCACTGAACTAAGTTTACCTCTTCCAACTGAAATTCAGTTCCTGTGAAGCCTCCACCAATATCTAACACGTTCATTGTGAAGCCAAATTCTCCCTAGAGATGCAAAAAAATACTTTAAGTGTTTATCCAAATAGTTATGGCTACAGGAACATTTCAAAAACCCCTTCCCAAAAAGGTCAATAATAGCTGTTCTAATCCTTAGCATGGCAACAGTTTTGGTCTCTACCAATAGAAACACACTTATTCCATGTTGTATATGTCTACACTGTCTTCCTGATGAGGTCTGTACTGTCTTATAGATGTAAGCAAGTAAATTACTATTTCATCCCTTCACCCACTTAAAAAATATGACCGTATGGAACTTGTGCTGTTATGGTCTACTTATCCCCCTCGCTCTGCTCCACCCTCCTTGCTCTTGGGCATGTGTACTTGTACACACACATGTTCTCTCTCTCAAATAAATGGATAAATACAATTTTTGAAAAGAAAAAGATGAAAAAAAAACCAAAAATAAGTAAGATCCTCGCTTAAAATATCAAAATAATTTAAGGAAAAAACTTACAGCCATGTCAAACACACATCGAGCATCAGACAGAGCATGTACATATACTTGAGATTCCTTGCAAGCACTTGAAACATGAAATCTGGAAGACAAGAGAAATAAATTTAAAGCAACAGTAAACTTTAGAAGCCTTTCCTATAATGCTTTCCAGTTCTCATTCACCATATTGACACAGTATTCACAGCAATCTTATCAAATATCTGAAAAATTGGAAGTAAAAGCCTCTAATACCCAAGTTATAATACCAGCCTTTTAGAAAAGACAGTATTTCAGTAATACTGCAATTTCATTAAGGAATTTTTAACTATGAGTTATCAGACAGGCTTTGTAAGTATCAGACAAGCACATGCTTTTACATATACATAGTAAAGTAACAAGCACCAGCAATAAAATTGGGTCATGTATCTTTAATTTGAATGTACAGTTTTATCTGACAAAATGAAAATTTGAGTATTAACACTTGCTAGTATTACTTAAGAGATACTTATCAGAGATTCAGAACAGAATACTTAAATTTAATTGAAATATGGTTCTGTATCCTGATTGTGGCAGCGGTTACTCAGATCTGTTAAATTTATATAAGTATAAACCCAAAGAAGTCAATTTCGCTGTATATCAACTTTAAAAACAGAAATATGAAAACTCTCAAATACATGTGAGTGTCATCTAAGAGAGAATTAAACTTAACAGTGGTGATTCTTTATCCATCTGTATGAATAATTTAAAAAGCAAGATCTTGTATAAGATAACCAATGGACTGGCATTTCAAAAAATCTGGACTCAGATCATAGTTCTGAGATTGTGATCAAGTCATTAAATCTCTCTGGGTATCCATTTCTGCACAAATAAAAATGAAGAAGGTAAACACCACAATGTCTTACTGGCATACCTAAGGGATTAAAAAGAGGAGGAATAAAATTTAAAGATGGGGTAAAAAAAAAAAAAAGACAACTCAGATGAATGCCACTTTGGTATTCATTAGAATCTAATATATCCTCTCCCTTACACTTAAAAGAAGTTTTACATAACTAACCTGAGTTTTTATTTTCTGTTTTATCTCTTAATTAGGGAAGGTAGAGGTATATGTATAAAATTATATGAAGGATAAAACATATTTATCTTTCCTAGACTAAAAAAATATATTATAAAACTGTAAGTCCAATCTATTAGACTTCATAAAAATGAAGCACTAAAAGAGGT
Source organism: Spilogale gracilis (assembly GCA_004023965.1). Classification (NCBI taxonomy): domain Eukaryota; kingdom Metazoa; phylum Chordata; class Mammalia; order Carnivora; family Mephitidae; genus Spilogale; species Spilogale gracilis. Next base: position 18,083 of record PITA01003511.1, read on the forward strand.
ATCAGAAAGACAAAGATTTATCACCATAAAATGGAAGTTTAAAACAAAATACTCACTTAACCCCAATAATTTGGACTTCAAGTTCCTTAGCACATTCCAAGAGATGCCTACAGTTCTTCAGGGTAGTGCCAAACTTCATGTTACTCTCTTCGCCTCCAATATTATCCTCTGTTGCAATATGTAGTAAGACCCTAAGAGAAGGGGAAGATGATTGGGGCAGAGTTGGTTTACATCATCATCAGCACATGTGAAGCCTGAAGATTGTAGGAAGTATGTTGATTATGTTGCCAGTGCTCGCAAAATCCAGCGACGGTTGAATCAAGTGAACCTAATGAAAAACAATCCTGTATAGAGAAAAAACTAGCCATTAGGGCCTAAAGCATGAAGCTTACAAGGATGGGAATTTGGAAAAATGCAGGAAGTTAAGACTCTGTGTGGCAGCAAGAGTCAGTGGGCTCTGTAATGAAAGACGACATTACTTTCAAATGAAGTCCATCAGTCCATAAAACCACCTAAAAGACTAAATTGAATAGCAATGCCATCATTGTCTTTCAATTAAAAGTATCAGGGCTTTTACATGTTTCAAGTTTCCTAAACTATTCCTGCTAATAAACCTACCACTTATTCTAAAAATTCTTATTAATCTCTTCCATCTGACAAAAAAAAAAAATGGCAAGCTTGGAGTTATTTAACGTGTCTAAAGGGTAGCCTTTCAAAAACAGATTCAAATCTACTTGGTATTTTCTTCCAAATTATGACAACCAATACAAAATCAGACTGTCTCAGGAGATAGTAATTACCAACCACTGAAACCCACAAATATGCAAATGATGTTAAAACCATTTTCCCAAGAAAGTCCTAATGAATGACTTGATCAGAAGGGGTTAAGTCTCACAAAAGCAAATTATTCTTCCTATGCGAAGCATCAGCTCTATTAAGAATGTACCACTCACTCTACAGTTAACACAGTAACTTCAAATCAGGGCTTATCTTCAGAAGCTCATAGAACAGAAAGATTTTTCTAGAGACAAGTAGTTCACTAAAATTTCCCCCAAAGGCCTTTATCCAAACAAAGATTTTCAAGGTAATCAAACCCGTTAGGACACCTAAGAATACCATCAAAGTCAATACAAAAATTATAAATGTACAAGAAAAATATGGATATGGTTCACATATTTAGGAGCACATGTAATAACCCAATAAAAGCAAGCAATTCTGTGACTAATACAACATAAATTTTAGCAGATTCCAAAGTCCTGACAAACCAGTTCATGATATTAAATTTGCCTTTAATCTAAAAAAAATATCTGGGATACACGCAGGTACAGGTAAAAAATATATACAAGTTCCTATTCAAAAAAAGAGTGGGTCTTAAAAAAAGAAATACCTTGAATCTACAGACTAGGCTCTTAAGACACTGTCACTAAGGACAAACATTTAGGAACTACAGCCAAAGGCAGATTAAACTCTCAGTTAACCACGAAAAAAAGCTGACCAACACATATCTTATTCCCAATATGCCCAATAACTAGTGGGGTTGATGTGCTTATGAAAATACTGCTGTGGCCCTTATTTTATTATTCCAACAACCACATTCTTCCTTGAATTAAACACTATAAATTCATATTCCAAGCATGCCCCTACCCTCAACCCCTACAAGTATCAGAAGTGGACAGGCAATAAAATACTATTACCATTTTCCAAGTAGGAACTTTATACAAACCCAAACCCTAGGCCATAAAATAATATTCCCATGTACTTGGTGGTTTTACACTTACTTGGCATTTGGGTGATTACGTCCAATTTTCTTCAATTCAACTTCATTGTCACATGTCATGACGTTCACTCCAATCTTTGCTGCATACTTTATTTGAGACACTTGCTTGCAAGGACTTATATAAATGATGTTTTCTGGAGATACACCCAATTCTTGCACTAAAGCCATTTCAGTCTATAAAAACACATTTTAAATAGTGTCATCTAAAAGGCAACATTTCTATTCCTTTTCATTTAATTACTACTTTATACTACCCGAGTTAAAATCCTCCAAAAAGGGTAACTAACATCAGAGAACTCTTTCATGGTTTAGAATTATTCTGCTCATGGGAAGTTAACGGTCTAGTTAGCTCCAGCCTAAGAGTAAGGAACAAATAAAAAGCTCCTGATTAAAAAAAAGATATATATATAAAGCTTTTTAAAGTTTCATCTCACTGAAACTTTCATTGGTACACCTAAAAAGTTTGCAAATTTCCCTTGGGCTGCAAATTTACATAAGAGTTTAAAAACATCTGTAAGTGAAACTTCCTTGTAATTTTTCTAACTACTGTAACCAAAAGTTAAAGTGGGTTCTAAAATGTTAACGTTCAGTGACAAAATAATGAAAAATACTTACTTTACTAGAGCAAGCAAATCCAGTTCCAAGAGCTGCCAAAATCTCAAGTACAGCTGGAGTGGAGTTGCACTTTACTGTGTAGAATGGCTTTATCTGAGCCACTATGTTCTGCCACTGACTGTGTTTCTTCACAATCTTTCCAAGATCTCCCACAAAAAATGCATTTTTTCCTGTCTGTTGTGATCATGGGGGGGGGAAAAATCAAGAAACTATTGAAAATGAGTACCATAAGTAGTATGAAGAGCTCCCTTTTTCCTCCACAAATGAGTTAAGATATACATTTATACAATACATTTAAGGCTTAAGAGTCATTAAGCCAGGGGTGCGTGGGTGGCTCAGTCAGTTAAGCAACTGTCTTCGGCTCAGGTCATGATCCCAGAGACACGGGATCAAGCCTCACATCAGGCTCCCGGGAAGCCTGCTTCTCCCTCTCTCACTCACCCTGCTTGTGTTCCCTCTCTCACTGTCAAATAAATAAATAAAATCTTAAAAAAAAAAAAAAAAAAGTTGGGTGCCTGGGTGGATCAGTGGGTTAAGGCTTCTGCCTTCTGCTCAGGTCATGATCTCAGGGTCCTGGGATCCAGGCCCGCATCGAGCTCTCTGCTCGGCAGGGAGCCCGTTTCCTCCTCTCTCTCTCTGCCTGCCTCTCTGCCTACTTGTGATCTCTCTGTCAAATAAATAAATAAAATCTTAAAAAAAGAAAGTTATTAAGCCAGATTCACCAAACACAGGAGAATCCAAACACCTTTTCTTTTCAAACTTGACTTTTTAGTGTGCTAAGCTGCACATAAAATATTCTCTATCAATTATAGGGACTTTCTACTTTGTAACTGCCTCCATTTGAGGGGAGTAGAGGAGGAGGAGACCTGTTTCCTTCCATGCTTTGTTATGCTGTTTAAAATACATTCACTTTGGTAGTTCATGATCTAATTTCCTATTACAGTAAGTAGAATCAGGAATGTTAAACCAAATAAGCTATACATCTCCATTATAAATTGTGCCTGATGACAGGATGGTAAAACAACAAAGCAACGCTAAGAACCAATGTTTAAGGAGACAAAGTAGAGATGATTGGTAGATTGGTAGAGTAGATTGGTAGAGATGACAAAATTGTGTTTAAAAATACAGAAGCTCGGGGTGCCTGGGTGGCTCAGTTGGTTGGACAACTGCCTTCGGCTCAGGTCATGATCCTGGAGACCCAAGATCGAGCCCCACACATCGGGCTCCCTGCTCAGCGGGAAGCCTGCTTCTCCCTCTCTCACTCCCCTTGCTTGTGTTCCCTCTTGGCTGTGTTTCTCTCTGTCAAGTAAATAAATAAAATCTTAAAAAAAAAAAAATATAGAAGCTCACTGAATGTCAGATAAACCTGAGTAAGGATATTCTTCCCTCAAAAAACAAAACAAAACAAAACACAACAGATTTTAATTAGGGATCTGGGGAGATCTGTAATGATTTTAACAAGGCTACTCTAGGGGTACAAAAGGATTGTAACATGTCAGGCAAAGGCCTATGCTACTCGACGGATGGCAGACAATAATCTTATTTATAATATACAACATCTAAATATTGTTTGAGAAGCCACAAAGACAGTATTACTGCTTTCAATTCTTTATTGAATTCTTTATTGAATCTTTATTACTGCTTTCAATTCTTTACTGAATCTTTATTTATTCATTATTAGAACATACTGACCAGGAAACAGGACTGAAAATTACGGATTTTGTGCGTCATTTATGGGACAGTTATAGTCAAGTTACTCTATTCTTTCAAGATATGTCATCCCTAATATTCTAGAGACAGAAAATTTATTTCTACTTTAATACGAAAAACAAAACAAAAAGAAAAAGAAAAAAGAAAAAGGGAATTATGGCTACCAGCAAGGCAGCTGGGATTTAAAAACTATAAACAATCCACAAGACCTTCAGCTGTAATCACTTTTGAGCCATATAATTAGATGACAATGCTAGGAGAGCATAGGATTTCAGATGAACCCTCACTAAATGTTACTGAATGTGGGATAATTCAAGATTGTGGGACAAAAATAAAAGAAAGGAATATTTCAAAGACCATTATCCCACCCACAAAGAATGTTGCAAAAATTAAAAAGAAAGGTCACCAGACTTCCACTAAGAGGTTCCCTAGTGACAGGAGAGAATAAACTAAATAATGGCTTGGTTATAAAAAGACTGAACAGTATGACAAGTCACCCCCCCCCCCCCGGCAAAATTTTGATGGCAGTAGAAAGAGAAAGGCATTTTGATGAGGTGTGGGGAGATTTGAGCACATCTGTAAAGGTCAAGGGAAGTTTTTTTGATATCCTATTACTGAACACCAGTAACACGGAAACAATTCTTCAAAAATCTGAGCAATATGGGAAATTAGCTCCAACAAAGAAACAAATTTTATCAGTAAAATAAAAATAATTCTATCACTACGTACAAAACAAAAATAATCAAGTAGCAGTGAACAGGAATCTGTAGATGCTGACACTTGGTACAGTAAGAGTAAGCATTCTGTATAAGTTATCAAATTCTCAGCCAACATACAACCAAAATTATCCAAAATATAAATTAAATTACTATCTACTCAAGCATATAGATGAGGAAAATGAATAAGAAGCCAGTTGGTAGGAAGGCCTGGGTGGCTCAGTTGTTAAGCATCTGCCTTCGGCTCAGGTCATGGTCCCCGCACAGGCCCGTGTGGGGATGGAGCCCCACGTTGGGCTCCCTGCTTCTCCCTCTCTCTCTCCCTGCTTGTGTTCCTCCCCAGCTGTGTTTCTGTCAAATAAATAAAATCTTAAAAAAAAAAAAACAAGAAAGAAAGAAAGCAGCAGCAGCCTATTAGTGACTAGGAGGTCAGCAACGTATCAAGAAAATAGAACATACAAGAGCTGGGTGCCAAAAGGCACAGCAGAGAAAGTGCTGTAGTGAAGCAGTTATTTTAATATGGGCTAGAAAGAAAATCTCATCACTATTCAAGAGAAGTGAGGGCACTAGAATAAAACAACCTGGGTAAGTTAACATCTGAAAAAAGTACTTTTATCAGACTAAATGCTGGAAATAGAGCAACATTTTAGTATTCAGAAATTTATAAACACTGTATCTGAGAAATATGATATGACACACTTACCAGGGTATGTTCATAAACATAGTTATCAATAACATTTCCAAGGTTTGTTCCTTCATCCAACAGGCCAATGGAGTAGTTTGCATCGTCAAGAAATCCTTTCATCTCAGCCGTATTCCACAAAGCCGAAAGTCATAAACCAGGAAAAACAAGAGAAGGGCCACCAAGCCTTATGTCTGGGTCCTTAGAATATGCAACAAACTGTCAAAATACAAGGTTTTTCAAAATCTGTATTATTTCACTCGTTAACCTTAGTGCAGGAGTTGTCAATGCAAGTGTGCTAAATGCCTAAGTGAGGAATCTGTGATCGCTGAACACCTGTAAGCATACTGGATCATTTGGGATATTTCAGTGTCCACTTTAAAGTGAAGGTGTATTTTATACATTTAAAAACTGAGCTCAATATGACAATTTAAGGTAACCCACACACGTGCAGTTTATTACCAGTCAATATGGTCACCTTATTTACACAGAATTGAAAACCCAGTTTATTACTCGTCTTGCTTTTATTCATAACATACAATTTTCAGTAAAAACTCATTCTAAGTAAATATTAAAGCTAGTGAAATACCTATTTGCAGCCAAGAAATTAAACTACTGGTTTAAGCTTCAAGATTTTGCCAGCCACATCCGATGACGTGCTAACAGGTAACTGCAGACTTCTAAATTCTACAGTAGGCGAGAGTGAAGTAACAGAGATGGGTGGGGGTGGAGAGTGACTTTAGTGGACCATCTACAGCTTTGATACAGACGGCAAAGGTCTGATCTCAAGCTGAAAATGGTACCAGCTACACTGGATTAGCAATGTTTAAGTTTCCTATGAAGTAAGCTGAAATCCTTATTAGACCAGAAGTCAGAAAGACTCATGTGGTTGTGGCTCTATCATTTAAAAATTACGTGATCCTAAATCAATTTCTCTAAATTTCAGTTAATTATATTAAGTACTTCCTCAAAAGGCTGCTGTGAAAAAAACCAAACACATATATATGACATATGAATAAAAAATACTTAAGTGTTGCTTCAGAATAGAGCTAAAATTAAGTTGCTAATTGCCAGAAACAAAAAACCACCAGCATAATTTAAAACTAGGTACAAGCCAGGCACTTGGTAAATTCTAAACCATTTACTAAGAACTCTAAAAAGGCAGGCTAAATCCAACCTCTTTGCTTTGATCTTTCCCCTCCCCAAGATCACCCATTCTCCTCTGGGTGGCACATACTGTTTTATCTTCGCTGAATTCACTAGTCCTCAATGGCTACTTTAGGCAAGGATTTCTTTTAACATAAATAAAAAGTCCATTAGCAATACAAGTCCTCCAGACATGATATTACTCACTGTCTGGTACTGATTTCTGGGTGCCACATTAATAGTGGGCACAGGCCAGCTCTTGGTCGTCTATTTTAAAACTTGATTCTCCCTTTCCCTCCCTCTAACGCAGTGGTGAATGGTCCTTAAAGGTATATTCCATTTCAATGGTTCTCAAAGGGTAAGCTTTTTGAGTGCACCAAAAGAGACTCATCAATAAGCCATAATCAAATTCCATGAGAGACAACCAATACTTAGTTTTTAACTTTTAAAAAAATTGTAGACTGGACAAGGTTGTTATATTAGGACTGATGTAAAACTGTGCTCAAAAAGCAAACACTTTAGGCCTGGGGATACATTATTTATTTTAAACAACCTTTAACAATTCAGGGGGATATTCATATTCGCACTAAGGGAAAGGGAAAAGATAAAGGTTACTCATTAAAAAAAATCAATTCAAAGATAGGTGTAAAAAAGAGTATAGTAGAAGCCTTCAGTTAGGTTTAGCAACACAAATCCTTACGGTTGAACACCTTTGTTTATTTTATTAATAATGAAAAACATGTAAGACCATCAGCCTAATATTTCAGTTCATGGGAACCTTAGGTTATCAATCATGGACCTTCAAGGAAACTGCTGCCAAAAAAAGTCTAAAGTCACAGGCGCCTGGGTGGCTCAGTGGGTTAAAGCCTCTGCATTCAGCTCAGGTCATTCATGATCTCAGGCTTCTGGGATTGAGGCCCGCGTTGGGCTCTATGCTCAGTGGGCAGCCTGCTTCCTCCTCTCTCTCTGCCTGCCTCTCTACCTACTTGTAATCTGTCAAATAAATAAATAAAATCTTTTTAAAAAAAAAGTCTAAAGTCACAAGTATATGTACCTCAATTTTCTACAAAAGGGTAATTTTCCTCTAGCAAAAGGATCCTCAGTACTTAAAAACATCAGACCCTTTCCATCCAGTCTTACTTACCTGCTGAATGCCTACATTCTTAACAGCAAACATTTTTAAGGCAAGGTGCCAGGCACTGTTCTAAGTACATTATGCATATTAATTTTCTCAACCCTTAAAACCATAAAAACGGTATTATCCCCATTTTAGAGGTGAGGACACTGAGGCACAGAACAGTTAGCCAGTTAGCTTCACAGATGCTGACAATCAAATTATGTTTAAAAGGAAAAAAATCTAGGGCACCTGGGTGGCTCAGTCGTTAAGCATATCTGCCTTCCGCTTGGGTCATGATCCCAGCATCCTGGGATCAAGCCCCATTTCTGGCTCCTGCTCAGTGGGGAGCCTGCTTCTCTCTCTCTAGTTCCCCATGCTTGTGTTCCATCTCAAGCTATCTCTATCATAAATTAAAAGGAAAAAAGTCTCCCAAGAATCCCCACCCTCAGAAAACAAGTTTCCTTTTTGAGAAACCTAACAGTAACTCTCAGTCTGATAAAGCTTTATTGCATTTCCATAATCAAGTCAAGTAACCATTTCTCAGGTATACAAACTCCCACAGTTGTAATAATAAACTAAGTTCACGTATGGTATAAAAACATCCTATTATACCTACTCATAGCCTGTTAGCCTTTATAACTATTTTCTATATTTTAACTTTGCTGTTCCTTCCGTATTTTTTGTCTAATTCTCAGGTAAACCCAAATTTGTAATTATTTTTTCCTGGGATGCCTGGGTGGCTCAGTTAGTTAAGCGTCTGCCTTTGGATCCTATCACAATGCCAGGGTCCTCAGATCGAGTCCCAAATCAGGCTCCTTGTTCAGCAGGGAGAGCCTGCTTCTCCTGCTTTGTGCTCTCCTTCTCCCGGACAAATAAAACCTTTGAAATTATTTTTTCCTTTTTTAATCCATTTTATCAACAGTTTACATGAAACATGCACCCATTTTAACAAATGTACACACCTGCATGACTACCACTTCTATGAGCTTATGTCCCCTCATGCTCCTTTTGCAGTAAATCCCCAAATCCACTTCTGCTAACCACTGAGCTCTGTCAATATAGATCAAACTTTTGTAGAGGTGAAATAATTTTAAAGTATAACCCAGAACTGAAACAGTCCACAAATAATAACATGAATAAATACTGGGAACTGCACACTGCTCTAAGTGTGGGAACCCTTGTGAAATGGTTTCATTATCATCATTTGAAATCCAACTCTCACTTTAAAAATAACCCATAGTATTAGTTTCACCAATCCCTACTTGACTCACAAAAGGGCTCTGAAGGAAAAAATAAAATAAAATTCACTTTCCAATTATATTGGCAGTACCTGACAAGAAGAATGAAGGGTCTAACACACCCAAACCACAAAAACAGATGTAGTACGTTACATTATTTGATTTCCTTATTTATACTGAGTATACTATAATAAAACTGTTAAACCAAGGGCGCCTGGGTGGCTCAGTGGGTTAAAGCCTCTGTCTTCAGCTCAGGTCATGGTCCTAGGGTCCTGAGATCGGCGTCCTGGGTTCTGGGATGAATCATGGTACTAGGGTCCTGGGATCCAGGCCCGCATCAGGCTTTCTGCTCCACAGGGAGCCTGTTTCCTCCCCTCTCTCTGCCTGCCTCTCTGCCTACTTGTGCTCTCTGTCAAATAAGTAAATAAAATCTTTTAAAAAAAATTGTTAAACCAAACTAATAAAGTCTATACATAAAAGACAGTGGACCTAAGTGAGCTCAATCTCAGTTTATCTTCTTGGATGTTCCCTGAAGGTTTTGATGCTCCCATAATTCCTAGCTTAGACTAGGTGCTCACAAACAGATGAGACAAAGGAGTTCACAACTCTTAAGAATGGGGAGTTCTGAAGCTTAAGATTCGCTTGTGACAGTAATGAACTCCTTCATCAAAGTGTTGAAAAAGATGGCCCACCGTTCACATTCTTAAAAGGAGCCCCAAAACAGGATACAAAAGTGACCCACATATAAACGCAAAGCTCAACTGTCAGTTACTGTTAAAAACGAAGTTATGCTCAGAAAAACTAATACCTTTAAATAATCTACAAAACATAAAGACCTTCAGGAGAGACACTGTCTAACACATTCTGAGCTAACAAACCCTTTGTTCAAATGAAATATGTCACTTGAAAGCCCAAGATTTCCAACTGAAAGGCTGAAGTAGGTGGTTATGGGTACGCTGATCATTTCTTTCAACCCCTTACATTTACCCTAATCCCACGAAAGAATGAGTCCTAAAAAGTAGTTCATAATCCTACCTCCAAAAAACTTTGCCTAATTTTCTTAACATGTTAGCAAAAAATATTTTAAAGCTCCACTATCTCAAAAAGGTTTATGTTCTACATTTCTGCCTCAAAGCCTAAAGAAATATTTTGCTAGTTCTTCAAGTAGTAGTTACTTGGTGATGTTAAACCAAAAATCTAGGCCATATACAGCATGTCCTACAGAACCAGAATGAAAATGTAAGTGTACATGTGATACGGGTGAGCAGAGTTTATATCATACACCAGATCTGCCAAGTTAATCCACCTCAATTTTAAATACCAAAGGGCATTTCCAAGACGCCTTGCCATTACAAATGCATTCAAACCCCAGGTAATGCCAAACTTCATCCCAATCCTCCAATCCTGAGTAACAAATGCACTTATAAATCCGAAATGGGACTGATTTACTGGCTCCAACATATTATGTGGAATACTTTGGTGTTGCTGGACACTGAATTGTTTAAACCAGAAATATCTACTCTGTGTAAATCTTAGATTTTGCAAATGCAGCAAATTCATTTTTCATAAAAGCCATGAAGTTTATTTTTTATCAACAGGTACTAGAAAGTATTCTCTACTTACAAGCCTTCAAGCCATGTTCACAACCAAATACCTTACCAACATATGGTGAAAGCAGGCTCAGCTTATTTCACACTAATATAATTGCTATAATCACAATACTACTTTTTAAAGTAATTCCTCTTAGATATTGTAGCTTGGAAGAAAAAAGTGTTTAACATTCCTTCATATTGGTGCTTTCTGATAATGGTTTTTTTTTTTTTTTTTTTTTTTTAAATGAAGAGCTGCCAAAGAAACAAAAAACTCCAAAGAACTGTGCACTGCTCCCTGGAGCCTTCCATGAGGCCCCTGAGTCCTCATGTTCACTGAGAGCGTAGCTCCAAGAGTAGTGGCTGCAGCAGCTGGGCACTTGCCTTGTTACACACCTGCTACAAAGGCTTCTATAGTTGATTGTACTTCAGAAGAAACTGATACATCTCTCAAATAATCACAAGATAATTCTGGCAGCAACAGCCCACTTGACACCAAGCTGGATGAATATGAGTCTTGGATTTCTGAAGTGAAGACCTCCCTGGAAGTAGAACAGGGAGAGCTGAAAGGTTGAGAGTACTGTTTCAGACATGTAAGCAGGAAACCCAACCTTAATATATCAACCACTTTTCTAAAAGGACGTTTACTCATTAAAGAATGGGAACTTGAGATATTTTGAAATTACAACCACTACTGCAAAGAAGCCTAAGAGCATTTTTTTTTATTGTTTTTCAACATACGATTTGAGGACTTAAAACTCAACTCACAGCTTTAACAACAGACAATGCTGTCGAAGTCACCTCTGCATTCTACCTCTGACAGACATGTTACTTACCACATAGAATATCTGTATCATAACTGGGCAAAAGAACATTAGAAGAGAATTCTCAAAGATGGCTTTGGCATTATGGACGTGAGGCCTGGAGATGGTTCGAACCATCAGAATCAGTGACAGGAAGCTACATACTGGAAATGGTAGCAAGTTCAATAAATTGTGCGATGACCACAAGACCATACGGATTTCTGCCACATGGGACAAAAAAATAAGTTATGGATAACAACAATAACCTACACTGAGTTCTTAAGATAATGACAGAGCTTGCTTTAATCAACAGTAAATGGAAAGCCAGTAATGGCAATAAAAAGACCCTTAAAGTTACTTTTCGGGTGATGAGGTAAAAAAAAAAAAAACAAAACAAAACACCTGATTAACTCTAGAGGAAGAATACTAAAGGTTACTGCTGAAGAATTATTATAAAAAGAGCAAGAACAGGAGAGATACATTATGGGTGGGAAAAAACGCTAAAGGAAATGAGCCCAACAGGCTGTTTCAAGTGTCCAGATAAAAGGCTGACCCATGAAATGTCTCAAGATTCTAAAAATACATCTTAATGAGAAAACAAAACACAGAATTTTAATTCCCATATACATGTACGTGTGGAACTGACAAGACTAGGTCCCTTCAAAAAAAAAAATGCTTCTTGACTATTTGATATGAAGGCTAATTTTTCCTGGAAGAAGTGTATGTACCTCACACAAGTAAAAATATTTAAATCCCTTTTGGTAATTAAGATGCAGTAACATTAAACTACTATAACACAAAATGAACAGGAAATATATAGCTGTATAAATCTTAAGCTTTTCTAGTGTAGTATAGGGAATAACTCTTTAAACTGCACTTAATTACTATTTTGATTACCTTATAAGGGCAGATCTCACTGTCACCTCTCCAAGATTATATATAAAACACACGTGCAATACAGTGACTGCAGCAAATACAAGGCTAAGAAATAGAATACCTCAGGGGCCCTATATATCTTTCCCAGGTGGCATTGGTTGCATGTCCCCTAGAATAAGCATGTTCATGCTTTTATAATCATTTCATTGTTATTTAATAGTTTTATTGTTTTATATGTCCCTAAAACATGGGCTTTACTGGTTCTGAACTATAAATAGCATCCCTGGGGCGCCTGGGTGGCTCAGTTGGTTAAGCAACTGCCTTCAGCTCAGGTCATGATCCCGGAGACCCAGGATCGAGTCCTACATCGGGCTCCCTGCTCGGCGGGAAGCCTGCTTCTCCCTCTCTCACTCCCCCTGCTTGTGTTCCCTCTCTGGCTGTGTTTCTCTCTGTCAAATAAATAAAATCTTAAAATAAATACACACACACACACACACACAAAAAAAATAAATAAATAAATAGCATCCCTGTTATTTTTCTACCATGACGAACTTCTTTTATTCAACCTTATAGGCTCCATTCACCCATGCAGATACATATGACCAGAGTCTATTTAAACTGTCACTGCTGTGTAGTATCCTGTGTAGATATACCATTTATTTGAACTGGACCCGTGGGTTATTTCCCCCATTACTTGTAATGTTATTTATGACATAACTTCTATTATTTATATACCTAAGAGGCAGTGTTATTCAAACTATGACCTGCAAACTACCTGACCCAGGAGTTAAGAACCAAGCAGTACACTACCTTACATGGCAGTACAAGAGCCTAGCTTGCGGACTGGCAGCTTAGGTAGCACTGGTCTAGGGCTACATAGAACTGCTAGGTTTTTAGTGAAAAATCATCTTTAACTCTTGCTCATTCTTCCTTTTTTTGGGTCTTTTTTTTACCTGTGGGAGCTCTTCATGAATTTAGAATAGCAAATACCTCATTTGGAGAATTATTTGGGAATCATTTTTGTTACAGTGTCCACACTGAACATACTAAGGCCCCTTCCTACTTTTGGTCATGCCAAATAGAATACACTGACCATGCTGAACCTAGATAAAAAGATACAATACTTATTTAGGAGCTCTTTATAAACTGGGCATCAGAGGATCCTTGCAGCAAAAAGCAAGAAATAGATGAAAAGAAGAGTCACATATTCAACATAAACCTAATATTGTCTGTATGAACATACAAATCATAGTAGGGAGTTCTATCCTCAGAGTATGGTAAAGAATTCAACTAAAATTAAAAAAAAATTTTTTTCAGCTAAAATATAAAACTGAAAAGCCCCAAGTTAGTTTTTTTAATTAAATATGAGAAAGAACATATAATTTCTTATGATTCTTACTAATTGATGTTTTAAAAGATTACAGCTACTCATGTTCACAGTTAGAGCAATGCCGTCCAAGAAATTTTATCACTGCCCAAAACAACAGCCATTAGCCACATACAGCTAGTTAGCTCCCTAGCACTCACAATGTGGCTCATGCAACTGAGAACTGAATTTTAAATTTCAGTTTCAACTTTTAAAATTTACATAACCACCTGGCTAGTGGCTACTGTACTGAACAGAGCAACGCTAGAGGATGCTATTTTCACAAGAAATTTTAAACTTCTAAGGATCAGGTCCACACACATCACAGATTAAAAACCACCCACTTCCAAATAACTTTGTTCAAGGTAACAAAGATCAATTCACAAGTTTACAAAGTTAAACTGTAGGGGCACAAAAAGTAACAAACTCCACAGCAAGTTCAGAACAGAGATTTAAAATGTGTAATAATGAAGAAAAGGCAAGAAGTTCAGAGAGGAGTATTTGAAAACAATGTTTTATCCTGGCTCCTTCTCCAAGTCAATTAGTTATCGGCATTTAAGACCTTATGGTGGCTTAAAACCTTAGTATGGCCCAGACAGGCTGAATATAAGTCTAATCCTTTTAACTTAGTATGCTGTACAAATATTTTCTATTCAGGCCATAATGTTCTTCACATTATTCACTGGAATAGAGGAAAGGACAGCTAAATCTTTGCTTCAGTTAGCTTGTGATAAATTGCTTACCTATGCAAGGATGACCCTGGAATGGAGGTGAAGGACAAAAAATATCAGTTTCCTAAAGCCTTACCAATGTGAGAGCATTTCACTAGCAACAAGCCTCCTTAGGCTTCTCTGAACAATGGCCAGCTAGAACAGCCTATTTACCTAGATTTTAGAGTTTACAAGGCACAAATACCTCACATTCACTCCTAATTGGAATTAAGTGTCTCAAAAACACTGAAATAAGACTACGCAAAGGGAATGGAACACAAAAATTGGTAGACATTATTAATTCTCCTGGCTCAAATGTCTTTTGTAATAAACGCAAGAACCATTTTATCCTCTTTAAAAACCGGGCTATACTGCTTTCCAGTCTTTTTGGCCCTCCTAGAAAAGATTCTAAATTTGCCTAAAGAAAAAAAGCCACATTCCCCAAACACTGTTTTATTCATTAACATATCTTCACATTGTGCTTGCACAGAACACTTTCCTGCTAATTTACGCCAACAGTGTAATACCATTTTATGTATGCTAGGGGATACACATACTTTAAAAACTGTGTATTTCAAAGACAGCAGTTTTATTCAGGTGGGTGTTTTTTGTCAAAGAGCACCAACAACTATTAATGAATGTTCTACTGAATTTGCATCACAGAATCTGTAAATTATCCAAACTAAATGTTCTCCACAGTAAATCAAAAACCTGACTCTACTACTGACAACAGCATAACGTAAGAAAACACTAATAGTAAATTCATCCAGAACATTTTTTCCCTAAAATAATTCCAATTTAGTTAGGATAGATCTTATTAAGGCATATGTAAATATCACCAATCAGGAGGCAAAACAGGAATATTTAAAATGCTGATGATTCTTATGAAGTTCCTACATGAACACGGTCAACTAATGACAACCATGTAAAATATTTTAGACATTTTAAAAACCCATTTAAACCACTCATTAACTGAAACCTATTTCTAGATTTAGATACAATCTATTAAAAAAGTATATGGTAATGATTAATTCAATCTGACTTCATCACCAGGCCTGCTAATTATAAGCAGTTGGTTAGAGAAGAATTTAGTTTTCTGGAAAGGACTATTAAAAATTTTTCCGGGGGCACCTGGGTGGCTCAGTTGGTTAAGCTCATGATCCTGGAGACCTGGGATCAAGCCCCGCATCAGGCTTCCTGCTTGGCGGGAAGCCTGCTTCTCCCTCTGTCACTACCCATGCTTGTGTTCCCACTCCAGCTGTGTTTCCTTCTGTCAAATAAATAAAATCTTTTTAAAAATTTTTTTCCGTTAGACTAATTTATTAATTATAAAATGATAGCTACGGTAACTTGAGAATCAGCCCACTGAAGAAAAACTACATCAGCATAATGCTCTAAAGAACATTTTTAAAGGCATTAAACCTAACTCTGAAGGGAAATCCTAGATCTCAGACCATTTGTACAGAACTACTGGAGTATTAGATTGTTCAAATGGAGTTGACACAGCTATATGCTTTGCAATGCCAAGTATTTTCCACAAATGCCAATGTATTAAGCCCTTTTAATGACCTCTGGTTTTCCAAACAGCAATGTTGCTCCCTAGGATTATAATGTCCAGTATAACAAACTCCTACTGATATCTAAAGGACATTTCTGGAATGTAGAACTTTCTCTTGTCATTTCTACTAATTCTAGTCAAGAACCTTTGGAGTCAGATCTTTTCTGAATTTAAAATTTCTCAGAATTTAGAATGGTACTATAGTGTGTGTGTGTGTAAACATTCTCCAGGAGGCCAAGCTAATAACCTCTAATTACAATATTTCTGCAACAAAATTTAGGAATATTGGCACTAAATGAGTAAAATGAAAACAGTATCGGTTCAAGGTTTCGTTCCCAAATCAGTTTACGTTGCTTCAATAGGCTATAAAAATTCTTTTAAGTAACTTTTAGACTTCAGAATTACATGCATAAAGGATTGTGCACCTGTAGCTTTAGAGCAAAGCTTGAAGAACTAAAAATTTTTGTTCAACAGAATAATATACATTGTACTGGGACATAAACTACTTCCCCAGATTTGGCAGAATCATTTATTAACCTATCAGTTCAGTGATACAAGTCTAAGAGGAAACATTGCCAGAAATATTAATGCATCATATTTACATTAAAGAGACTTCAATTAAAAGCCTGTCTTTTAGGGGCGCCTGGGTGGCTCAGTTGGCTCAGCGACTGCCTTCGGCTCAGGTCATGATCCAGGAGACCCACATCGGGCTCCCTGCTGGGCGGGAAGCCTGCTTCTCCCTCTCTCACTCCCCCTGCTTGTGTTTCCTCCTCTCTGGCTGTGTTTCTCTCTGTCAAATAAATAAAATCTAAAAAAAAAAAACAAAACAAAACAAACAAAAAACCCGTCTTTTAATATGAGCTTCCTAAAATCATGAAGCTTATTTTAGAATTTCCATTTTAGAATACATTCTTGATTGTGATGTCAACTAGACCCTACCCCAGAAAAGTTAAATCTCCAAGCCAATGAGGGGGAAATATCAGATTATTGGAAATAGAAGAGATGACTAACAAAAATTAAGAGATAACTGACTTGGTACTGAGATGGCAGTTAACAGTGCTTCTCTCTACCATGCATGCAAGCCATCTGGTTAAAATGCAGCTTTACGACTGCCTTCGGCTCAGGTCATGATCCCGGAGATCCGGGATCGAGTCCCACATCGGGCTCCCTGCTCGGCAGGAAGCCTGCTTCTCCCTCTCTCACTCACCCTGCTTGTGTTCCCTTTCTGACTGTGTTTCTCTCTGTCAAATAAATAAAATCTTTAAAAAAAAAGAAAATGCAGCTTTAGTCAGGTATGGGTGGGGCTGAGCTTCTGCATGTTACAGATTATGCTATAGTCCCAAAACCCACACTACATTAACAAGGGGTGCTTAATACACTCAAAAATGAAAAATGAGGGTGCCTGGGTGGTTCACACTGTTAAGCGTCTGCCTTCGGCTCAAGTCATGATCCCAGGGTCCTGGGACTGAGTCCTGCATGTGGCTTCCTGCTCACCCTGGAGCCTGCTTCTCTCTCTCCCTCCTTGTACTCTCTCTCTGTCAAATAAATAAATAAAATCTTAAAAAGAAAAAGAAAGATCACTGTCATCAGTTTAGGGCTAAAGGAACAGTTCTAGTTATAGGTATGATTTAAAAAATAAGCAATTTGTTCAAACTCACAAAGCTAGGAGAAAGCCAGTATGTATGAGAAATCCTCCAGTCAGGTTTCTGTCAGTAGAACTTTCAAAAAATCCTGTTACTTAAACTGTTTATTTTCCCCTCTCTTTAGCTTTGCAAATGTGTTGAAAAGGTCTGACTTAACTTACTTTAATTAGATAGAACACTTTTATGTGACAGAATCTATTTAATATCAGACTACAGAAACACTAAACTGATACTCTAA
Source organism: Spilogale gracilis (assembly GCA_004023965.1). Taxonomy (NCBI): domain Eukaryota; kingdom Metazoa; phylum Chordata; class Mammalia; order Carnivora; family Mephitidae; genus Spilogale; species Spilogale gracilis. The sequence continues at coordinate 35,867 of PITA01003511.1, forward strand.
GCCTTCCTGAAAATTTCAATGATTTCCTCCAAGTCTCTGGACAACTTAGAAACAAACTTCAAAACCTAAATTTCAACAGCAAGAAACCTGTAATAAATTTTTTAAAAACTATACAAATCTAGCAGCACAAATTCAAAGAACTATTTACTGTAGAATTGTATTTTGCACCAAGTTTTAAGTACAGTCAAAATTTATCCACGAAAATCTGTTCAAAAGGTGACATGCTGGGAGACATACATCTATCATCTCTCAGTAAGTCCTCCAAAAACAATTTTACCCCCACCAGCTGAGTACTATATCAAGTCATTTTATGAAACAATTACAAACTCAGGTAATCACATCATACCTGGCAAAATGCTCAAACTAGAAAAACAGGAAGATTCACCTCTTATATCCCATACTGTGGGGGCACATAGCTTCAGTGAGTGGAATGAAAAACAGAATCTTTTGCTCTATTTAAATGTCTCTTGTGATTACGCCCAAATATTTAAAAATTCACCAAGTCAAACAGTTGGATGATGGAATAAACCAGTGCCTACACCTTAAATTAAAAACAAAAATACAAAATCTCTCCAACTTTTATTAAAACCTGAACTACTTTCTCCTTCTATCACTCCCCCTGCTTGTGTTCCCTCTCATTGTGTTTCTGTCAAATGAATTAATAAAATCTTTAAAAAAAAAGGGGGGGGGGAAGCTGGGTGGTTCCATCGTTAAGCATCTGTCTTCAGCTCAGGTCATGATCCCAGAGTTCCATGACTGAGCCCTGCATCAGGCTCCCTGCTTGGCAAAAGGCCTGCTTCTCCCTCTCTCACTCCCCCTGCTTCTCCCTTTCTTGCTGTGTTTCTGTCAAATAAATAAATAAAATCTTTAAAAAAAATAAAACCTGGACTAGTAAGGTTTCCTAGTATTTGGGCTTGTGGTATGTACTTAAATATAGTAATACTTGTTACATACTCAAAATAAATTAAGTAATCCAATCCTGGTAAACAATGCATACAAAACTGAATCAGTATACCCATAACTGCCAAGCCTTTATTTTTACAACTTCTAAAAACAGCTTTAAAAGTCACTTCAAGAGTTAAGTACACTTTCAAGTTTTGAAAAAAAACTGAGTGATAAGAACTCTCTTTTACTTCAATCTTGCAAGACCCCCAGATTAGATGTGAAAATACTTACATGGACAAGTTAGGAGATGGAACCCCCCTATCATCAGCTAGGTTCCCAAGGTGGCTCAGCGTTGAAGTCGAACTGCTCTCTATACAGCACTTCTCCTAGGCCCTCTGGGTAGTTGTATACTTGGTCAGAAAGTTCGCCCTAAAGAATGAAATAGTAGTTAGTCCTAAATTAAAAAAGAGAAAGTTAGGTTGCGCTTCAAGCAGATTAAACTGAGTTAAAGATTAACTGCAAGAATAAGTTTAAGAGTGTTTCATTAGTCAGGCTGCACAAATGATGTTTTCAAAGGGTTTACCAAAGCACTTCTTTTCTGTAGTAAAAATTTCCAAGCTGCTATATCTACCCAACTCAGTTTTTCCAGCCTTCATCTAATTTCATTTTCATTTTTATTTATCCTCCAAAACCCAAAATTTCTAAGTGGCCTAAAACTGAAAATTTCCAAGTACCCTTATCAACCTGATGTACAATGTTCTGGAATAATCTGTAATCTGGAACTCCCCAGAACATTTCTCTTACTCTCGAAATTCCAAGTTCTTTACCTGAAGTGTAATTAAAGTCTTTCTATATACCAAAAAGAAGATCTATGACTTAGCTGAATACATCATGTATGTGAAATTAACACTCGATAGCTGTTTTGTACATTAGGCAAGTAACTTGAAGTTTACACCCCTCTTCCTTATACCTTAACCAATCTAGACTTAAGTCTACAATCACTAGAACATACGAATGTGAAAAGTGCTTAGCATGTTACAAAATGCTAAGTTTTAGCAATGGTCATTACCTATTTCGGTCTGCTTAGATGGACTTTCTCACCTCTAAACTGGTCTATCTATACTTCTAATCATAATCAGGTGGTTTCTACTTTAAAGCAATACATCCTGACAGCTTTTGCTAGAAAGGGTGATGAGGAAACCAGAAAAATGATGAAACTAGATATTAGAATGTTAAGAATCCGAGAAATTTCAGAAGTACTCTAGACATCTCTAAACCATCCCCCCAAAATAAAAATTTTTAAAATAAAATAAAAACAAAGCATCTCTCATCTCCACCAGGATAGAAGCATCCTTGTGGTTCTTTCAACCTACTACCTGCTCACACTCTTAGATGAGTTAAGAACCCATAGCAACATGTAACAGTGATTATAACCTTAGATTCCAAATGATATATTTCAATAAAACAAAGATTTTTGATTCTTCCCACACCAAGATAATTTTAAAAATAAATTAAAAGCTGACTCATGCTGGAGACAGAGAGTTTGTTCTCAATTATTCTAAGGAATAGGACAATTATCCTGGGTGAGACACTCTCATCTACCCCACCCCCACATATCCACACAGTTACTTTGCTTAATGCAACCCCAAAGCAGTGTTGTATGATGTTAAGAATATTAAACTTCAGGGGCGCCTGGATGGCTCAGTTGGTTAAGCGACTGCCTTCGGCTCAGGTCATGATCCTGGAGACCTGGGATGGAGTCCCATATCAGGCTCCCTGCTCAGCGGGAAGCCTGCTTCTCCCTCACTCCCCCTGCTTGTGTTCCCTCTCTGGCTGTGTTTCTGCCAAATAAATAAAATCTTTAAAAAAAAAAAAAAAGAATATTAAACTTCAAACATTCAAAAATGTTCCTCAGCATCATCTCTAAAACATTTCCATCTAACAAAAAGATACTAGTAGAAAATGAAGGCCCTAAAATATTAAAGGCACATTTTGGTAAAATAAAAGGGGACACAGGGTAAGAGGGCAATTTACATACAGAACAGAGTATTTGTACAATTAAACCATAAAAGAAATTAAGTGAAAATGTGGAGAAAAGGAGGTAAAAGATAATTATTCTCACGTAATCAGTTGGATCATGAACAGCACTGCAATCTAGTTCTTTAAGTGAAGAGAGTATCTCTTTTTACGTCTAGGTGAACAAGCATAGATCTAGTCTTGATTGGCCAGCAGGTTACCACCCCCCCCCACACACAAAACCCAAAAACGCTCCCATCACTTTTATAGAAATTATCCCAAAACCTAGTAGCCCCAAATTATCAGTATTTCTCTAACTGACACATATCGACTGCCTTTACCAATGACTTTTAAAGTAGCCATGTGGTATTCCTTCCAAAACCCCCAAGCTCCAATTTAATGAGAAAAATATCAGACAAGCCAAACTGGGGACATTCTACTGGATCTGACCAATACTTCTCTAGGCTGTCAAGGACAGGACAAATAAGGTTAAGAAATGACCACAGAAGAGTGCCTGGGTGACTCAAACCTCTGCCTTCGGCTCAGGTTATGATCGCAGGGTCCTGGGATCAAGCCCCACATCAGGCTCTCTGCTCAGCAGGGAGCCTGCTTCCCCCACTTTCTCTGCCTGCCTCTCTGCCTATTTGTGATCTGTCAAATAAATAATTAAAATCTTAAAAAAAAAAAAAAAGAAAAGGAAAGACCAGAGATCAGAGAGAACTGGAGAAGACATGACAGCTGAACATAATGTAGTACCATGGATTATGGATTACCCTGGAACAGAAAAAGGACATTAAAAATTGATGAAATTTAAATAAAGTCTGCAGTTTAGTAAACTGTTATTAAATCAGGCAAAGTATTCACACAATGGACTACCATTGAGGAATAAAAGTAACAACCTGATTCATGTACATGGATGAGTATCAAAAACCTGCTGAGCCTTTTACACAAAATAATGCTCAACAGTATAATTCCATTTACATGGAAGTTCTAGAGTAGACAGAACTAATCTATGGTTTAAAAAAAATCAGAGGGCGCCTCGGTGGCTCCGTGGGTTAGAGCCTCTGCTTTTGGCTCAGGTCCTGATCTCAGGGTCCTGGGATTGAGGCCCGCAGCGGGCTCTCTGCTCAGCAGGGAGCCTGCTTCCTCCTCTCTCTGCCTGCCACTACCTACTTGTGATGTCAAATAAATAGATGGAATCTTTAAAAATAAATAAATACATACATACATACATACATAAATAAATGGAAAATCAGAATCCTAGTTGCCTCTGGGGGGGGTGGCATCTGAAGGCACAAAAGAAGTTTCTAGGATGAGGGCAATGCTCTGTATCTTGACAGGTTTGGATTACACAACTGTATTTTTTTTGTCAGAACTCCTAAAATGATCGACTTAAATCTGTGTATTTTACAGTTACGTGAATTTTATCCAAAGGTTTTTTTTTTTTAAAGGAATAAAACAGTATTCAACTAGAATATGTGCTTATGAACTGAAGTTAGGAGGAGTGAAGGTTCTGGCGTCTCCAACTTTGAAAAACACAAGAAAATAAGATGGGTTGATGAAAGAATAGCAGGATGGCAAGTAAAACAAAAAGCTGTTACATGCATCTAGGAGAAGGTACAATTCTTTCGCCTTCTGTGTTAGAAAAAGTATAAATTAAACCTGAGTGGCAAAAAAAGAAGGCACTAATTACTGGATTACTGCACCTACTGTATTCCATTTAATCACTAAGAGCCTATCTTTCCTACTACATGTAAACTTCTCAGGGCTTGTCTTCATGACCAGCATCTGCAGTCTCACATTTGCACAAAATTAAAGATTAGGGCCTTGCCCAACAATCATTAACTATATTCTGCCAGGTTCATCCCATCAAGCCATCAGAGCACTTCTCTCTCCCTAAGAGTCGTTAGGTTCCCACCTTTAAAGGTGGAAACACCAAAGAACAGAAAACATTTTAACAGATCTAAGATGCCACCACAAAACCCAGTTAAATCTGAACATCATGGGGCTGTAAACCGTGTATCCGACCTCAGGTTTTCGAGCCAGCAGTGTAGCCCAAGAAACATACACGCTCAAGAACTATTTTCGGCAAGAGTTAAAACACGTCACCATCATTCCTGCTGGCAGTCAAAACAGTACTTGATAAGCCACCCAAGCCTACCGTTCTCCCTCTCACTGCCTGGGAATCGTGGCACGGACGGGAAAACGAAGCCATGGTGACTAATCCTCAGGCTCCGGGAGGTGACTGGGGTGAGTGAAAGCGATTTGGCCCAATCAGGAGCGCCGCAGGGGGCGGAGCAGCAGCCCCGAGGCTTCCAGAAGGGGCCAAAGGCCTCTCCCTCGCTACCTGACACCGGGGCTTCCCTGCCTCCGGGCCCCGAGTGGCGTCAACTTTCCTCCACCAGAGGGGGGCCGCACTCCCCGCACCCTAAAGGGCCGGTCCTTCTCCAGCAGCTGTGACAGGAGGCCGCCGCCAGGCCCGCCCCGCTCCATTCATAAGGCCCCAGCCGTTGCAGCCCTTCGCGCCGTTCGCGGAGATACCGGAGGCGACCGCGCGACCCGACTCCCGGCCGCGGTTGCGGGACCAAGGCCCCTCAGGGCTGCGGCCCGGCCCCCTCCCCGGAAACAGCAATGCACCACGGGAGAGGGGTGGGGGCCGCACGCCGCCGGGAGACGACCGCGACCCCGGGCGGAGACCCCCATGAGCGCCCCCACACGCACACGCCCCCTCGCTTCAACCGCGGCGGCTCCAGCCGGGTGGAGCTGCAGGCGACCGCCTAAAGGCCCCGAAGCGCGCCCGCTACCCCAGCCCGCCGCCGCCGAGGGACTGATCGCCGCCACACACACCGCCGTCCGCCATGTTCGAGGCAGCGGGCCGCGGGGCGCTGCGGAGCCGACGGCCGGGCGGCGGGTCCAGTCGGCAGGTACCTGGCAGGTCCCCGAGGCCGGCCCCGCGACCCCGCGACCCTCGGGTCGGTACTCACGTGAGATAACGGCCCAAAGAGTCGGGTAAAGCGTCTTCTCTTTTTCGGCGGAATTTTTAAAGAGGGATGTGGTTACCTTGAGCAGAAATACCCAAGGCGGCCTGGGCCATAGGCTGCGGGGACGACGTGGGGGGAAAAGCGCGGCACCGACACCAGCTGTGCAGCAGTGGCGGCGGCCGAGAGGAGAAATAGAACAACAGGGCGGGTAAAAAAAGAATGGCGAAGACTGAGTGGGGAGAGGATTCGGCCTCGTCACACTGCAGAACCGAAGAACGAGAAAGGAAGAGAAGAGGCAGTGAAGGAGGAAAAAGGGAAACACCGCAGGGTAGCGAAAAGCCGGAGTGTGGGAAGGCGGTGCCGGCGACGCCAGTATTTATAGTAAGGGGGCGGGGTCTGATGACGTCACAGCCGGCCGGGCAGCGGCACGAGCGGGGCGGAGCTGGGCTGCGGCCCCGGGCGAAGGGAAGGAGCGGAAGAGAAAGCCGTGAGGCAAGGACCCGGCTGGGCGGGGGGGCGAAAGGGGCGGGGCAATACGAGCTACCCCGGGTGCAGGTGTCGACTGCCTAGTGGCTTCCCGCCCTCCAGCTAGCAGCAGCTACTCGGCTTTCGGAGCTCCTGGCGCCGGAACGGGGGCGGTCAAGGGAAAAGGGATTCGCCGGGGCCGCAGCGCAGCGTTGACCCGCGCCTCCACCCCCTAGGTTCACGTTTGTCACTGGCCCCGGCGTATTTTGGGAGTTGGGTCCGCTTCTCTGGCGGCCACGACGCGGGGAGTTGTGCTGGGCCAGGGGCGGCCGCACGCATGCACTGCCTGGAGAGGCTGTAAAGGAGGCCTATGAAGGCGTTCGCCGGAACTTCCCCCTCGAGAGCACTGTGCTCTTTGAGGGTTCCCTAGGCTATGCCTGGGGACTGCCCTCCCAGGGTTAGGTTTCAGCATGCGCGGGATACCGCTCTCCTTAATGGCCGGGATGAGTGGACCCAGTGCCGGTGAGGTTACAGAGCCTCGTGCCCTCGTGAAAATCCCCAGTGCTCGTATGCTACAATATGGTGCTGTAGAAATTATTTTTTTAAGGAGTGTGTCCTCTGTGTCTTCATTTAAAGGGTTAGTGCAGTCACAGCCAGTCCTTATTAATGAAGAACCAGGGTCAGAGAGAGGATTACTGATGTTAGAAACGCACATTACTTTAATCCTCCACCTGGTTTTCGCATTTTAATTTTACTACCTAATAACAAACTTTTTTTTTTTTAACTGGGGAACCTAGTACGACCTACTTAACTTTTATTCTCATTTTTTAAGAATGTCTTCGTGGGCGCGTGGGTGGCTCAGTGAGTTAGTCCCTCTACATTCGGCTCAGGTCATGATCTCAGGGTCCTGGGATCCAGGCCCGCATCAGGCTCTCTGCTCAGCGGGGAGCCTCCTTCCTCCTCTTTCTCTGCCTGCCTCTGCCTACTTGTGATTTCTCTCTCTGTCAAATAAATAAAATCTTTAAAAAAAAAAAAAAGAATGTCTTCATATTCGTGTTCAGAAACTTTGAGTCCTTGGGACTGGGAGTCAATGATACAAAAGAAATACGTATTTATTTACACATCTCTCCCAAGTTAAGATCTATGAGACTAAGACCCTGACTTTTTTTTTCTTTTGTTCTTCCCCAGCCTCAGTTTTCTTTGTGAGCAGCACTGTGGTTGGTTAATAAATCGTAAATTAGGAAGAACAAGAAAGAGCCTTTCCTGCGTGGAAAGGTAGCAACGCTGAAATGTGGACTTTTGGGAGAAAGTATTAGGTTAAACTTGGGAACTGTGGATTCTTCCTAATTAAATTTCTCCATATTTTATTTTGCTATATCTTAGCTTTCCCTTTCATTCTTTAAAAATTCTTTTTGAGGGCACCTGGGTGGTTCAGTGGGTTAAAGCCCCTGCCTTTGGCTCAGGTCATGATCTCAGGGTCCTGGGATTGAGGCCACATTGGGCTCTCTGCTCAGCAGGGAGCCTGCTTCCTTCTCTCTCTCAGTCTGCCTCTCTGCCTACTTGTGATCTCTCTCTCTATCAAATAAATAAATAAAATCTTTAAAAAAAATTCTTTTTGAATCAGAACATTCGTAAACACAACATTTTGCTAGACCCCCCTGATGAGAGGAGGAGGCTAGAGACTAATACACTACTTGAAATCTTGCTCACAAGCCAGCAGGACAAATAAGACAACTACACAAAATAACTAGACTGTTTACAGATAAATAAGTAATATGCTATGTGGAACCTAGTAGAGGGAGGAAATGATTGCAGCTAAGTGAGAGGAAGGCTGTTGGGGAAAGGTAGTGATAAATTTTGAGAGCAGATGTTCCCAGGCATTGGGCAAAAGTGATTTTGAGAGCAGGTACTATAGGCAAAGTAAACAAGTAAGAGAAGGCACAGAAATGAGCCAGTTTGGAGAACTCTGAGTGGGCTTTTTGGCTCCAACATAGGGGCCTGGTTGCTAGTGAGATAGAAAAGGTAAGTTAAGTTGAGATCAAGAAGAGATCAGAGCTTGGACTTTATTCTGGAACCATTTAAGCAGGAACACAATATACTCAAAGATGTTTTTAAAAGATTATTCTGGCACCAGTTGGCTTGAAAATAGGTAGAAAGTTTGGAAGACACGGTAAAGGAGACTCTATAAAAAGTTAAGAATACTGAGGGGTTCAGAATAGGTGGGAGGGAAAAGCATAGAAAGAGTAGAAGGTAATCTTGAATGTCAAGAGGGATAGGAAAGTGTCAAATGATTGGGGTATATTAAGCTAATCAACAGGAAGAATTCTGGAATCATGAACACAGGTAGAAACAGAAAGACCCAGTTTGGAGGGTAGAATATGAGCCTGCTTTGAGCGTAGTTGAAACTGTTTATATAATATCCATGTAAAAAGGGTCCAAAGGTCCCTGGAAATAAGGAAATCTGGAGCCCTTCTGGCTATGAATTTGGGAGCCTCTCCTACAGATATGATGATTCAGGAAATGTTGAGGTCTACAGGAAAAGAGATATAAACAACGCCAGATAAAATGAAATGAAATGAAAAATGCCAGAGAGAAGAGAAGCTGGCAGAGAAAACCAAGAGGACCAGCCAGAGAAGTAGAAGACTCACCATAGTACAATGTCAAGCTATGCAAGAAGGAGCGTGTTCTGAGATGGAACAAGTGATCAAGATGTCCCATTGCTCAAACAGAAAAGGGAAGGGGGTTCTGATTCTGGAAAATGGCAAATCATTGGTAAACTCTATCTCATGTTAAGTTTGGACTTTTGTCCCAAAAAAGTTTCAATGATGGGAGTGTTCTGAATTAAAAAAAAAAAAGGAGACGTGAGCATGGAAAGAAGGACTGTGAGTGTATCACTATTGTAGTGATCCATTGAGAATAATAAGGCTCTGAAAGAAGTTATCTATGACTTTTAACTGAGTGATTTCAGTGGAGTAAGAGCCACAGAAGTGAAATTTGAGTGAGGAGGAGCTGAAGTGAAGTCATTGTATGGTGACCACTCTTTCAAGTGGAAGATACTGGATCTGAGCCTAATTCAACCTCATGTGTACTGTGAAGCTATTCAACAACCTATTATTCAAACTATGTGTCCTCATGATTAGTGCTTGTGTATTCAAAATTAAAGAATAATGTAGCTAGCACTTTTGCATTTATTGTATTTGATGAATACAATAGAACTTTAAAAACTCTACTCCAGTGGGCCAGCCAACATACTGTATAACTTTAACAGAATGATAGCTTCCTAATGAGAACAGCATATTTAATTGTGTTTGGGGTTTGAGGTTTGTTTTTCTTTGCCAAGTCAGGTTACTCATATATAAAAACACAGGTAGTGCCAGGGGAAGTATTATTATTATTAAACAGAGAGTCCTCAGATAAGGTGATACAGTGCCATTCACGCTTAGATCATGCTGGTCTATTGACTCAAACTTATTTGCTTTCATGCCAATAGATATATAAGTTGGAATGAATTAGATTGCTGATAAAGACAAGTCACTCAAAAGCAATAGTTACACCTAAAAACACAAGCCTATAATAGAAATATCTTGTTATCACATATATAAATGTGACAAATGTAAGGAGTCCAGTTGTAATTGAGAGTAAAAACACCAGTTTAATTGGAATGTTTAAATACAGCTTAACAAGCAGCTTTATTGCTAAATTACATTCTTAGAGTACTCTTTATTATATAGAAAACTAAAATACATAGATTTTGTTTTAGGTGGGATTTTTTGAAACTTTTAAAGTTTTAATGTTAAGTTTCATAGGAAATGGTAATACTCTTGGAAATTCAAACATTTTAAAGAATACTTTGTAAAAATAACATTTTCTTTTTTTTTTTTTTTTTTGATTTTATTTATTTGACAGAGAGAAACACAGCCAGAGAGGGAACACAAGCAGGGGGAGTGAGAGAGGGAGAAGCAGGCCCCCCGCCGAGCAGGGAGCCCGATGTGGGACTCGATCCCGGGTCTCCGGGATCATGACCTGCGCCGAAGGCAGTCGCTCAACCAACCGAGCCACCCAGGTGCCCCAAAAATAACATTTTCAAACTGATATACAGTGGAAGAAACATGACAGATTAATAATTATAGCCATATTTCTATAGTTCAAATTCTCACATAGGCAAAATATATAGGTTTTGAATAGTTAAAACATTCACATTTTTTAAAAAAAGTTTATTTAAGTAATCTCTACACCTAACATGAGGCTTGAACTCACAACCCCCAGATCAAACATTCACTTTTTTTTTTTTTGGTGGGCAGCAAAACCAAGTTTATTGAGTGATAGTAAAGGGATAGCACAAAGCTACCAAAGAGGGAGGGGACCCCAGAGGGTTGCCCTAAACATTCACATTTTAAAACATATTTAGTTGTCTACCACATCTTTTGGTGAACTCATAATCTAAAAAGTTAAGCTGCTTCACAAGAAACGGGTGCTATGGCTTGTATGAACTAGTACAAATGGGTATGAGTGTTTCCAAATTACTTTGCAGAGTACAGAATACAGATTATATACCACTCTCTCCTTGAACGAGATAGATCTAAGGTGCTATCCTTTATTTGCTAAATACCTGTTGTTAAAAAACTTTTAGGGGTGCCTGGGTGGCTCAGTTGGTTAGGCGACTGCCTTCAGCTCAGGTCATGATCCCGCGGGGATCAAGTCCCACGTTGGCTCTCTGCTCGGCGGGAAGCCTGCTTCTCCCTCTCTCACTCCCCCTGTTTGTGTTCCCTCTCTAGCTGTGTTTCTCTCTGTCAAATAAATAAAATCTTTAAAAAAAAAAAAAAACAAAACAACTTTTAGAGCTGTAATTCCTTTACCTAGATTGATTTTCACTTCTGATGAGAGATCACTTAATTTGAAGAGATTTTTTTATTGTCATGTTTAATTCTTTTCTCACAAAATTTAGGTACCAGGTCAGTAGAGTTCTGTGGCCCTGCACCCTAGCACTGACTTGAGGTTGTTCATGTCCATCAGCCATCTTTGTCCACAGGAAATTTTAATCTGTAGAAGGGTATGCTTGGCACGCAAAGAGTGGATAGAGCCCAGATTCAAACCCGCATGTCAGAAGGTTTTTTTCTATTTTCATTTCAGTGGCCGTGTATGTCATTAAATATGGGATAGCACCTTATCTCTCTCAAGTCACTTGGACGGTTTCTGTGATAAGCAGGTCACAGGCAATACACTGATGTCCTACATTACAAATAAAAGAAGTAGGGTGCCTGGGTGGCTCAGTTGGTTAAGCAACTGCCTTCGGCTCAGGTTATGATCCTGGAGACCCGGGATAGAGTCCCACATCGGGCTCTCTACTCGGCAGGAGGCCTGCTTCTCCCTCTCTCACTCCCCCTGCTTGTGTTCCCTCTCTGGCTGTGTTTCTCTCTGTCAAATAAATAAAATCTTTAAAAAATAAATAAATAAATAAAAGAAGTAACAAGTTACTGTTAATTTAAGAGGACTTAAATTGCTTCAGAAACCTATGTAAGTAGCCAAAGCAATAATCCAGTTTTACAAACCAAATGTAACGTACATGACTAGAATAATCAATGGACATGATTCATGAGTTTGCTCTCTTATATCTTCATCTAATCCTTGGAAGTAAGAAAATCCTTGGAAAGTTCATTTCATTGTCACTTTGCTGCAAGGCATTATCTGATAACAACTGGTCTGTTGCTTACGCAATATGTAGTGATAGGCTTGTATTTCTGTCTCAAAACAGCTGCTTGGCAGATATTCCTAAAGTTTTTGATTATTGGCATAGAAAATAGGAGCACTGAAATCTAGTCTTGTTCGGTTTGAATTATGGTTTGCTTTATTTTCTTTAACAAAGAACCTAGCCAAGGTGCTCACGTGAGCACCTACATGATTGTTAATAACAGTAACTGTGGGCTACATTGTATTTAACAAGAATCTTTAAATTACTTTGTCATTTAATTTGAAGTGTTGCAAATTCTCTTGTAAACATTTACATCATTCTAAATTTGCTTTGTCTGGATTTAACTGGAAGGAGAGGAGTCCATGCAAAAAAAAAAAAAAAAGAGAGATAAGTTCTTTACCAAAATAGAGAGAAGAAATATAAATGACTTGCTTTAACAAAAATAATTAATCTTTCTGTGCCATTCAACCTTCTATTATATAACAGTTTAAAAACCTTCATTTAGAGCGCCTGGATGGCTCAGTGGATTAAAGCCTCTGCCTTCAGCTCAGGTCATGATCTCAGGGTTCTGGGATCAAGGCCCACATTGGGCTCTCTGCTCGGCAGGGAGCCTTCTTCCTCCTCTCTCTCTGCCTCCTTGTGATCTCTCTCTGTGTCAAATAAATAAATAAAATATTTAAAAAAAAAAACCAAAACCTTCATTTAGTCTGGCTCTACTTGGCTAGGTCACTTAATTTTAAGCCACTGCCATTTCTTTTAAAAGCTGTATTTCTTGGGGCACCTGGGTGGCTAGTTGGTTAAGCGACTGCCTTCGGCTCAGGTCATGATCCCGGAGACCCGGGATCGAGACCCGGGATCGAGTCCCGCATCGGGCTCCCTGCTTGGCAGGAAGCCTGCTTCTCCCTTTCTCACTCCCCCTGCTTGTGTTCCCTCTCTGGCTATGTTTCTCTCTGTCAAATAAATAAAATCTTTAAAAAAAAAAAAAAAAGATGTATTTCTTATTCCTTTGGAAGAAGGTCTCCCCTGCCATACATTGAGATCTTCTGGTAATTGCCATCTTCTTCACCCTGGCCTCCTAAGCCAAAGGAATTGGTCCAAGAATCAAGAGCTTCTCTTCCTATCTTAGGGGCAAGGACAGCTTAATAATCATTGGTACATGTTGGAGTCAGACTATTCTTTCCTTGGTTCGAGGAAGGATAGGATGAAGGAATCATTTCTTCTGTGGCTCAAGTTATGATCATATGAGCCAGGAGTTGCCATTACCCATGGTCCCAGGAGAAATCTATCTGAGAAAATGAAACCAAGTCACATAATGAAGAAGGGAGAGTCAGCATTCAAGTTGTCCCATTTTTCTTGCTCTTCAGTTATACCAAACAGAGAAATTCCATCATTCTTGTCTAACTTAATAGCTTAACTTTTTGACCCTTACAACCAAGAATCCAGGCTTACACAAGATCAAAAGAAAAGATCTTCATTTTGTTCAAAAAGTGAATTGCACAAGTGCAAAACAAGAGAGGCCTCTAGAGAAGGTAGTCGCCCATAAGCTTGCCATGAACCAACAAAGGCACGGAACTGCCAGAAACAAAAACAAAAAATATGAATGCAATAATTTGGTCTGCATTAATAAAAATATAGGTCAGAAGGGAAGTAGCAGTTTAGTTTACTATTTTGTGTAAACCCCACCTGCAGCTTTTCTGTTTGGGGGTTTGTAAACTACAACTTACAAAGAGTTTTGTTGTTGTAAAGTTCTAGGTAGTACATTGTCCAGGAGAGTGAAAACCACACAGCTTGGAGGATGATAGCCATAAAGGTGAGGGGTCCAGAAAACAACATATTACTAGGAACGATAAAAATGTTAGAGGTTGGCAGGAAAAGACTGAAAATGAAAAAAAAAGTACAAACAAAAGCTACCATTTCTTTATACAGCAAGTGCCAGGCACTATGCCAAAGCCCTTTGTATAAACTACTTAATCTTTCCATAAGCCTGTCAGGTAGGTCTTACTGTGCACATCGTACAGAGGAGAATAGAGAAGTGTGGTGAGGTTAAGCAGCGCGCTCAAGGTCACCGAGATGAAAAAGAGGAAGTCCAGATTCATATCCAGAGATGTCTAAAGCCCAAGATCCAGCTTCAAACCTCTCAGCCATATTGCCTCTTTGCACTTGTCTATAGAATAATTCGAGCTCTGTAGATGGAAGGGAGGCACTATGGTGTTAGTCCAGAGGGCAGAGCGCTAGGACCAGTGGGGTCCCTCGCCCAGACCCACATCTTAGCCCTTGCCCTGAGTTTTCACAAGGTTTGGGTTGGGCCTTTCTGTGTCCCTTTTACTTCTTTGTTTTTATGTTACTCTTGTCTGAACTTCGTGAACAAGATATTAAGCTTCCTTAGGCTTTCAAATCTCACAGAACACTCAGCATGGTGCCTTAAACATAGACCTCTAGTTACTTCCCAACAATGTAATAATGGATAATGCCATGGGCTATCTCACAGAGCAGAAGCTATCTCACCACTGGATTTGCTCAGAGGTACAAAGGAGATTTCTGCCCTGGGAAGATGTTGGACCAGAAGGACCTCTTAAACACTTTCCTTCCTTAACTGTAATGTAGAAGTGAAACATACCATTGCTATTCATTATATACTATTTTTTAAAATAGAATTTGACATTATCAACCTTAAATATGATGATTGTATGTTAACATATAAAGAAGTTTTCTTTATAATTCTTTACTTGTTTATACTAAAGTTAGGATGCTTTTTGTCTGTGATTGGCCATTTTATCGAGTCCTACTCTCCCAAGGGAAATCAATACCCTACAATAGAAAAAGAGAGAGAGAGAGAGAGAGAAGAAAAAAAAATGTGTCTAATTTGAGAGGAAGAATAATGTTTTTAAAATAAATTTTAAGTTGTCATGAAAATGGGAATGAACTGTCAAACAAAAACTGGGATGTTTCATATTATATTTTTGTACTTAGTTACCAAGAAAAGAGTGTTTGCTATTCAAAGAAAGTGAATGAATAGAAAATGAGGGACACTATACTAGTACAACATCAAGAATGCTTTTTAAATAAAAGCCGGTCATTGTTCTTTGTACAGAAAAACAATGGTTCTTAACAGCATATTGACTCCTAAATCAAATATCCAGCTGCCAGCAGCAACCCTCGAGTGGGAGTTGATCTAATGCAGAGGGTGTGTGTCGTGGCATGCCTCCTGCTTCCCAGGCAGCAGGTTACATGACTTTGGAGCACTGGGATCCGAGACTATCTTGCTAACATGACAGTAAAATGATGAACTAAACTGTTCAGTTGTTACAGAACAATGGTCAGAAAAGCAAAATCAGTATTCTTCCAAAACAATGAGCTGGCATTGCTTAGGGCCTCCCATCAATGCTTCATCTGCCCACTGGTTGCTTGGATCCCCGGGGAGACAGATCAGACGGGGCCAAAGCCTGGGTAATCAGAGAGCCCCAGAAATTAATGCAGACATGTAGGGAAGAACACAGGGCAACCGATTCTAGAGTGACAGCCTTAGTTCTGAGGAGAGAGGTCCTTGGAAAATCCATTTCATGTTTTGCTGTGTGTGTGTCACTTTGGGGTATTGCCAAATGAGCTTATTTCAAAACTCAGCCATACTCTTAAATCAGCATCCAGAGTACTAAATCTGCAGGTGAAGAAAACAAGAAAGTACTAGAATGTAGGCCAAGTATGGAGGCATACAAAGTTCACAGAATTAATACAATTAACAGTGAAAAATAAAACTAGAATATCAGCTTTATTGTAATAGAGTGATAGCCTTTTTTTTTTTTTTAAGATTTTTATTATTTATTTGACAGAGAGAAACACAGCCAGAGAGGGAACACAAGCAGGGGGAGTGAGAGAGGGAGAAGCAGGCCTCCTGCTGAGCCAGGAGCCCGATGTAGGACTTGATCCCGGGTCTCCAAGATCATGGCCTGAGCCGAAGGCAGTGGCTTAACCAACTGAGCCACCCAGGCACCCTAGAGTGATAGCCTTGAAATAGGAGAACAGCCTTTATGTTTTTCCTAGGTACATCTGAATTGTAACCTTAAATTTCTGAACAACTTCATGCAAGTTTGTAGTTAGTGTACTCATAAAAATATTTTTAGAAAAGAGATGGAATTTAGGACCACTGATTTATTAAAGTAGCTATCAAAATCTGGTAGACTAAGTTAAACTATTCGGATTTCTGAAGATATATATGAAATCATGATAAAACTGTATGAATCGATATATCATGTTTTAATAAGATTGGAGATTTTTCAAATTATGAAATATTTTCTTCATGCTTGCCATATTTCCAGCTTTACAGTTAGTACATAAGAACTCCACAGTCCAGGGCACCTGGGTAGCTCAGTCCTTAGGCATCTTCCTTCAGCTCAGCTCATGATCCTGGAGTCCCAGGATCAAGCCCCACACTCGGCTCCCTGCTTGGTGGGAGGCCTGCTTCTCCTTCTCTCACTCCCCCTGCTTGTATTCCCTCTCTGGCTGTGTTTCTGTCAAATAAATAAAATCTTCCCCCCAAAACACAAAAAACAAAACTCTATAGTCCAGGGGTGCCTGGGTGGTTCAGTTAATTGAGTATCTGACTCTATTTTGGCTTAGGTTGTGATCTCAGAGTTGTGGGATCGAGCCCCGTGCCAGCCTCCAGGCTCAGTGGGGAGTCTGCTTCAGATTCTCTCTCCCTCTCTCTCTTCCCTTCCCCCTGCTCACGTGTACCCTCTCTGTGTCTCTGAAATAAATAAATATTAAAAAAAAATAACTCCATAGTTCAAATTATAACCATTAAGCTTTTTTAAATTTCATAATATTTTATAATTTTATAAAATTTTATTAAAATATTTTTGATATTATAATAATATAATAAATACTATTTATTTATTATTTTAGAGAGAAAGGAAAGAACAAGCCCCGGGAAAGAGGGGGTGGTTAGGGAGAGGGGTAAAGAGGGAGGGAGAGAAACAGACATCCCCCTGAGCAGGGAGCCCAATGTGGGATTTGATTCCCAGGACCCTGAGATCATGACCTGGGCCAAAATCAAGAGTTGGATGCTTAACCAACTGAGTGACCCAGGTACCCCTAATCATTAAAGCTTATAACTTGGCCATCTTGTCTCCTGATAAACTACTATTTATTCTTTTTTTTTTTTTTTTAAGATTTTATTTATTTGGCAGAGAGAAACACAGCCAGAGAGGGAACACAAGCAGGGGGAGTGAGAGAGGGAGAAGTAGGCTTCCCGCCGAGCAGGGAGCCCGATGTGGGACTCAATCCCAGGTCTCTGGGATCATGACCTGAGCTGAAGGCAGTCGCTTAACCAACTGAGCCACCTAGGTGCCCCACTGTTTATTCTTTAATTAGGAATCAATGCAAGTGTAACTGTCCTCTCTGGAAATTTCTATGACTTTTCCCTCCCAGTAAAATTGGTTTTTGCCTTCTTTCTGCCCCAACTAACTTGCCCAATTTAGGTGAACTAGCTACTAAAAATAAATGAGTATGAGCATCTACAAATATAAGTGCTTCCTGATAAAATGGCCCCCAGTAATCCTGCCTTCTCTTGTTCATACTCTTGTGTAATCTTTTCCTCTCAAATGTAGGCTGTACTTATTGACTTGTTTCTTTTTTTTTTTTTAAGATTTTATTTATTTATTCGGGAGAGAGAGACAGAGAGAGTGAGCATGAGCAGGGTGGGGGGGCAGAGGAAGAGGAAGAAACAGATTCCCTGCTGATCAGAGAGGCCAATGTGGGACTCCATCGAGGACCCCGGGATCATGACCTGAGTGGATGGCAGACGCTTAACCAACTGAGCCACCCATATTGAACTGTTTCTAATGAGTGGAATTTGACAAAAGGGAGATGTTATTTCTGAGATTAGGTTATAAGAAGACTGGGGCTTCCTCTTAAGCACCTTCTTCCCCTCACTTGCCTGGAGAGAAGCCAGCTGCCCTGTTGTGAGTGCCCTTACAGGGAGTCCCGCATAGTAACACACTGATGACTCCAGTCAACAGCCAGCAGAGATCAGGGGCCAGAGACAGAGCTCCGAAGCAGACCTTCCCCACTACCCTCCAAGCCTTGATAAGACTGCAGCCTAAGACCCAGAGGAAGTCAGTAAATTGTCTAGTTTCTAGAGCTATCCAATAGCAAAATCCAAATTCCTGTCTCTTTTCTACTTCTTGATTCAATACTCTGCTATCTTCTATGTCTTCTGTCTTCTTTCCTCATTTCCTCTCGTGGGTAATTCCTCCATTCTTACAGAATTTTTTGACAAGGCTATCCATGACTCAAAAATTGGTAAAAAAAGAGTTCTTCTGTCACTAAAATGCAGCTATAATGGCCAGCTGCTTTTAGGACATATATTTCTTTAAGTTTTATTTATTTATCTCCACACCCAGTGTGGGGCTCGAACTCATAACCCTAAGATCAAGAGTCGTATGCTCTACCAACAAGGCAGCCAGGAGCCCTTAGGACACCTTTTCTAGGACTTCCTGTATCATCTCAAACTCAAGATTTCTTCATCTATAAAATGTGATAGTTGTTCCAACATGACCAGATGTAAAAGTCTCATTTAGCTACAAGATTCGAACAAATCTAGGTCCCAAACTAAATTCATCACTGTCTACTCCTTCTCCATCAACTGATCCTATTCCTTTTTTCTCTAAATCAGCCAGGTTCAAAGTATTGAAAATTTTTAATCCTTTCCTTTCATTACTTCATCCATATATAAAACAAGGGCTGCTGGTTTTTATTTTGAAATTATCTTCACCTTCCTAGTCTAATCCTATAGCACATCATGTTTAGATAGAAAAGTATGTAGCAAGTCCAATTTTTCCAGCCCCTATTCACTTTGCGTAGATGTTTCTTGCACTAATCTTCCTTAAATGCTGCTTTCATCTGTCCCTCCACAGACAAGAACCTATAATGAACCTCTGTTTCTTATAAATCGTGCCTTGACTCCTGCTGGCTTATACATCTCTCCAGAACCCAGCGCCACCCTTGGAAGACAGCACTCTAATCCCAACCTAAATCTTCAGCTTTAGGAGAACCGGGGTGGCTCAGTTGTTAAGCGATTGCCTTTGGCTCAGATCATGATCCTAGGGTTAAGCGTCTGCCTTTGGCTCCAGCCGCGATCCCAGGGTCCTGGGATGGAGCCCCGCATCGGGCTCCCTGCTCAGCGGGCAGTTCGCTTCTCCCTCTCCCCACCCTCCTGCTTGTGCTCCTCAATATATATTTTTAATGAAATGAATGAAGGAGAGAGGAAAATACTCTTTTTGGTCCTCACATTATTTTTCAGTCATTCAGATATGGTCATGCTAATCTTTGCTCAGAATTCTTTTGTTTGTTTTTACTATCTTTTTTTTTTTAAAGATTTTATTTATTTGACAGAGATCACAAATAGGGAGAGAGGCAGGCAGAGAAAGAGGGGGAAGCAGGCTCCCTGCCAAGCAGAGAGCCAGATGTGGGACTCAACCCCAGGACCCTGAGATCATGACCTGAGCTGAAGGCAGAAGCTTAACCCTCTGAGCCACCCAGGTGCCCCTACTATCTTCTTTTTCATTGTATCAGGTGACTCTCCAAAGAGACTATTCTGTTAATATGGCATTCCCTACACCCCCACATTAGGGAACGGAGGAGGAGGGAGCATCAGGGACTGGAAGACAGATGAGACATTTTGAGGTCTGAGAAGGATGGGTTTTAAAGTTTGTGGGTTAGGAAGACTTTTCTGTAATGTGTCACTTCTGACAGTCTGGTCTTTCTTCTTTGCTCAGAATTCTTGCATGGCTTCCTGCCCAGTGGCTTCAGAATCAAGTGGGAACTTGTTTTTTGAGGTTTTGGGGGTTTTTTGTCTTTTGGTTTTTTAAGATTTTACTTTTGAGTAATCGCCACACCCAATAAGGGGCTCGAACTCAGAACCCCCAGATCAAAAGTCTCACACTCTACAGACTGAGCCAGCCAGGCACGCCCAGCGTGGTCTGGCTACCTAGGCAGACCTCCCTCCATCTGCCTCCGCCACCTTCTGCACCTCATCCCCATTGTGGTACAGTGGAGGGAATGGCTTCAGCCTTTAGGTACTGTCTGGAGGATTGTTGAAAGGATTGAATGAGGGAACATCTGGAAACTTCCGGCATAGAGCTGAGGCGCTCAGTTCCTGGTGGTTTCTTTTCCTTCCCCCACACCCTCCTCTTCAGCCACACTGTGGTTTTTTTGCCCTCTCAGAGCCCCAAATTAACTTCACTCCCATTTTTTTGCTCATTCTTTTCCCACTACTTCACACATGTCCTCCTGATCTCCCACCTCTCTGTAAATACTGAGTGAATACTTCAAGACATATCTCACATTGCACCTACTAGGTGAAACCATTCTGCTCCCCCAGAAGATGTAATCCTTTTTCATGCTTCCCTATCATTTTGTAAGCCAGCTTTAAAAAAACTTTCATAGACTGTCTTATATTATAGTTATTTGTGGATATATCTTGTAGACATGTGTGTCTATCTTCAGAGCCCAACACAATATTTATTAACTTAAATTGATTTTTTGACCAGGAAATTTGGGTCTTACATTTCATAACTGAAATACATCATAAAATCATTCCAAGTACACTCTACCTATAAATAGTTCCTCTCTTTATGTGATAACATCCAGCCTGGCAATTCAGCGCCCTAGCCACCCACAGCTCTCTGGAAGCTGCACAAAATAATGTGAGAGAATGTGACTTATAGAGATGGGGGAGGGGATGCCCATAGCTGACTGGACCCTGGATGAGCACATGCCTGACCTAGGAAGAACCAGTCACTTGCTCAGAAATGACTCCCGTGACCCACGTTAATTCCCTCATCCCTGAAGAATTTCAGTGTGTGTTGCCAATTGTGGGTGGGTGCTGGAGCTTAGTGGCCGGGGTGTAGGTCCAGTATGAGCAGCCAGCCGTGTTGTGTTGTGTCTCTCACAGGGTGAACGAGTGGAAGAAGGCAGGCAAGATGGAGGAAAGGCTGAGCTGGCTCAGAATCAGAGACAGACACAGGGAAGAACCGTCCTGTTCCTGAGAGCTCCCCCTTTCTCTGGCCAATTTGAATGAAGTCCAGCAACACTTAGTTGCCCATCCTTGAATCCTGTGAGGTCTGCACATACGCTCAGGAAGTAAGCCTTCGTACATTGATGTACTGATGCTTCTTTCAGTCACATGCATCCTGACTGTAAAAAAAGAAATTGTTTTGCTAAATCAGTTCCAGCCTGTAAGGTCCCCAGTCACCTGAATTTATATCTCATCTTTGGCCCTCTCTTACTGGCTAATTATGACTTTGTTCACTCTATGTCTTAGTTTCTTCACTAGGTAAAACACAGGAATTTCCTAGAGTACTTTACCACTTACCACTTACATACTTTCCATACATTATCTCAGGGGAATTTTTTTAAGTTTCTTAGAATATAGGCAAAGAGGGCGCCTGGGTGGCTCACTGGGTTAAAGGCGGCTCAGGTCATGATCTCAGGGTCCTGGGATCAAGGCCCATATCCTGCTTTCTGCTCAGCAGTGAGCCTGCTTCCTCCTCTCTCTCTCTCTCTGCCTGCCTCTCTGCCTACTTGTGATGATCTCTCTCTCTCAGATAAATAAATAAAATCTTAAAAAAAAAAAAAAGAATATAGGCAAAGAATTTTTACCCGCATTTTACCAGCTTTCCCAAGATCTCACAATTAAGTCCTAGTGAAAATGGGACTCAAAACACCAGTCTCCTGACTTAGGTCACCATCAGCTGTATCTCAGAGAATATAATTTCTCAAAAGGATGATAAATTGGAGATTGATGGACTGAATGACTAAACAAACAATGGAATAAACTCTAAGATTTCGCTCATGAGAATTTTTGTTCAAAGTCAAGCCATCAGGGGTTAACAGTGACTTCATATTTACATGAGTCCTGTTTCAAAATATATTGATACTGAGTTCCATAGTTGGGGGAGTAGATGAAGACCTATGCTGTGATAAAGGGTCTATTTCTAAAAATATGCATAATATTCCTGCTTGTGGCATGTGCTTCATGAGGATTCCAGTTACCATCTAGAAGCTTAATTTCAAGGTGGCGGACTCAAGATGTTAGGTGGACCAAAAAAAAAAAAAAAAAAAAAAAAAAAAAGATGTTAGGTGGACCCATGGGCAATACATAGTACTTCCCCCACTTGAAAATGTGCTAGCTAAGGTCACAAAAAACTTCCATGACTAAGATAATATACCACATGGTTCACTTCCCTAGACCTTCACACTGTCCCCAAGCCCACAGACACAGCCTGACCGGGTCCCGCCAGAGGCAGCTCGCATCCTTTCCTTCCTGTCTCCCAAGGCTGCCTGTGTGGCTGATTTTGCTCAGAGCACGCTGCTCCCTCATGGCTATGGCTGTGGCCGTGGCCGTGGCCTGGGAGGAGGCTGATCTCCGCTGCCGCTCGGAGCCGCCGGCACAGGTCCG
The DNA here is from genome assembly GCA_004023965.1 of Spilogale gracilis. Classification (NCBI taxonomy): domain Eukaryota; kingdom Metazoa; phylum Chordata; class Mammalia; order Carnivora; family Mephitidae; genus Spilogale; species Spilogale gracilis. The sequence goes on from PITA01003511.1 coordinate 58,359, forward strand.
CGTGCAGGACGCTGCTGAGTCACAGCTCTTCCTTCCCAGCTGCTGCCACCACACCACATGGCTTCTTTCTCAATTCAACCCGAAAGGACTGAGCAGGTTATGCAAATGAGGTGCCGGCATGGGACCACACGGCCCCTTTCCTCCGTATGCCCTGAAAAGCACCCTGGGGCTCCTTACATAATTTAGGCATTGGCCAACAAAAGCATGCCGACTTAAAAAAAGGGGGAGGAGGATTGGCCAACCCAGCACGTTGTAACTGCGCCTGTGTGAAAAAGAGGTGGAGGGAAACATCAGGTTGGGGGCTGGTTCCCTGCTGAAGGGGCTGACCCCCAGTTGACCTGGTCAGTATGGCTCAGAGAAAAGCATTGAGTGTGTAGGTTGAAAAGACCCTAACATTATAAGCTCTTTGACTAAAGATCATTATAGTGATCTATAATGCTGGTGACACTGATGTCTTCAGGCCAGACCTCATGCTGATTCCTTTATGTGCTCTGTGTATATAATGCACGGAAAGCCTTTCGCACAGCACCTGACACAGGGGCGCCTGGGTGGCTCAGTCACTGGGTGTCTGCCTATGACTTGGGTCTTGATTCTGGAGCTGGAGCATCTGACTCCCTGCTGGCGGGAAGCCTGCTTCTCCCTCTCTCACTCCCCCTGCTTGTGTTCCCTCTCTAGCTGTGTTTCTCTCTGTCAAATAAATAAATTAAATCTTTAAAAGCAAAAAAAAAAAAAACAACAACACAGTACCTGACCCAAAGCAATGCTCAATGAATGACAGGTAGAGAGCAGTAGTATTATCTTACTTATCCTTAAAACCACCCCCAAATCTTCCCTAAGCCTTTGTGCTTCGAGCAGACATTTGCACAAGAAACATTACTGAGGGGCGCCTGGGTGGCTCAGTTGGTTGAGCAACTGCCTTTGGCTCAGGTCATGATCCCGGAGACCCGGGATCGAGTCCCACATCGGGCTCCCTGCTCGGCGGGAAGCCTGCTTCTCCCCCTCTCACTCCCCCTGCTTGTGTTCCCTCTCTGGCTGTGTTTCTCTCTGTCAAATAAATAAATTCTTAAAAAAAAAAAAAAAAAGAAACATTACTGAGCATATACTATGTATCAAGCCCTACATTAAGCCCTGGGTGCACACAGAAGACTAGGGCCATAATCTTCCAGACAAAGGTTCCAATTTGATTTAACCTCCATATTTCTGGGTGATGTTGGGCATTCTTCTTAAGCTTTCTGAACTTGAGCGGCATCTGGAGGGGCTCAGTCCTTAGGTGTCTGCCTTCAGCTCAGGTCATGATTCCAGGGTTCTAGGATCAAGCCCTGCATCAGGCTCCCCGTTCAGCGGGAAGCCTGCTTCTTCTTTTCCCACTCCCCTGGCTTATGTTCCCTCTCTCCCTCTCTCTGTCAATTAAATAAATAAATAAAAATCTTAAAAAAAGAAAAAAGAAAATCATAAAGTAAAAAACTTAAAAAAAAAAACTTTCTGAGCTTGAATTTGTTGAACTGTTAAATGAGTATGATAATTTCTATGTCATAGGTTATTAATAGGATTCAAAATCCCCTCCAGAGAGCCTAACCCAGCATGTTACTCATACAAAGAGAGGCTCCTGGGGTGCCTGGGTGGCTCAGTTGGCTGAGTGACTGCCTTCGGCTCAGGTCATGATCCCGGAGACCCGGGATTGAGCCCCGCATCAGGCTCCCTGCTCGGCGGGAAAGCCTGCTTCTCCCTCTCTCACTCCCCTCTCTCGCTTGTGTTCCCTCTCTGGCTGTGTTTCTCTCTGTCAAATAAATAAATAAAATCTTAAAAAAAAAAAAAAAACACCAAAAAACAAAGAGAGGCTCCTAATATAATCTTAGCATCATTTAATATAGAATTTGTATACATCACTCTTGAAAAGAAATACTAAGAGAGAATTCCTTTTCAGGGTCAGGCATTAATTAGTAGGACCCAGGATTTGAACCCTAGGCTATTCATAGGTCATACAATGAGCCAATACAATACAAAATTTGAAATCCAGATTTCTCTGAGACATACTGGTGCATCTACATTCCATGTCTCCCCCGGACACCAATATACATGGAAAGGAGATGTTTAAAAATTGAGGAATCTTGACTTAAGTGTAAATTTGAATCCTTTAGAAATCGTCAGACCCTTGGCATGACATGAAGTTAAATACAACAGCAAACTTGTTGATGAAAAAGTCAATAGCTGTAGAGCCAAACGAACCTCAATAAACCCTCCTGAAAAGCAATATTTTTTGTTGTTGATTACCATCCAGAGATAACACTTCTGGAAACTTTGAACAGAATTAGTTTGCAAGGATGAAACCCTAGCTCCCACCCAACCCACCTCCCCCTTTCCATACTTCTACTCTGAGAACATTAAAGTCTTTGACTCTGAATGATTTGTGGTCCCAACAAAGAAACTAAAAGCAAAACTGATTTGGGGAATAGCTGTAACTTTCTGACCTCATTGTACTCACGCTTCAGGGAATTTTTGTATGCTTGTTTATTTTCTTAACGTCTCTTAGTTATGGGTTTTTTTTTTCTTGTTTTGGTCTTATATGTGAAATGTTCCATCTGTGTATTCGTATTCTAGATTTATTCCCTAGAATTTAGTGTACAAGAATGTTTAGAGGAGTGTTTCTCAGACTTTCTCAGACTTTTCCTTCCTCCAATCCACAGTAAAAGTATATTTTGTATTTTAACCTAAACACACATACTTACATATTTATCTAAAACAAAAGTTTTAGATATAAGATATAAGATATATAGATATAAGCCTGGGTGGCTTAGTGGGTTAAGCATCCAACCCTTGATTTTGGCTTGGGTCATGATCTCAGGGTTGTGGGACTGAGCCCCACGTTGGACACTGTGCTGGGAGTGGAACCTGCTTAAGATTCTCTCTGTGTCCCTCAAAAAGGTTTCATGAAATAATACCCATACTATAATATATGCACTATGATTTTTAATTTCTTTTTTTTTTTAAGATTTTATTTATTTGACAGAGAGAAACACAGCCAGAGAGGGAACACAAGCAGGCAGAGTGAGAGAGGGAGAAGCAGGCTTCCCGCCGAGCAGGGAGCCTGATGTGGGGCTCGATCCCGGGTCTCCGGGATCATGACCTGAGCCGAAGGCAGTCACTTAACGACTGAGCCACCCAGGCGCCCCTCATAGGACTTTCTGAGGATGAAATAAGGAATGGAGTACACATCCTGGTCCTGCCCAATACCGCAAAGCAAATGGGCACAGTGGAACCCCTTTCCCATTTTTCAAATTTGCTCCATATGTTTGCACTGCACCCCTACTTTCTGCAACCAATGATGTGATAGCCCCTTCCCAAACACTTAGTGCTTCCATTTGATTTATCTGCCTTATTTTCAAAGAACAGGTGACCCTAAGTGAGTGTGGAACAAATCACCATGTGTGTTTCCCCTCCCATGCCAAGTCCCTGTGCAGGAACCCAAGTGACATTGAACTTCAGAGGCAGTCTAGGGGGAAACATACCACAATAAGGTGGCTGGTGTCTGGCAGGTGCAGTCCCAGTCCTCCAGCTTGGTTTGAGTGGGACTGCGTGGAGGTTGACTGCATGACTGATGATGACGATGGCATCTATGCTATTATTTAATGAAAGTCCGTGATAGCTGGGCATGTGCTAAATCGTGTACACAAATACCTCTATGGCTCACAACCATCTTGAAAGACTAGGCTTTCCCTTTTATAGATGCAGAAATTGAGTCTCAGATTCATCTATTCATTCAGGGGAAAAATTTTTTTTAAGATTTTATTTATTTATTTGAGAGAGAGGATGATCGAGAGAGCACAAGCAGGGGCAGAGGGAGAGGGAGAGTCAGACTCTCCACTGAGCAGGGAGCCGGACATAGGTGGGATTCGATCCCAGACCCTGGGATCGTGATCTGAGCCGAAGGCAGACACACTAACCGAGCTACCCAGGTGCCCCCAGGGAAAATTTTTAATGAATGCTTATTATGTGACAAACAGGAGATTAGACCCTGGGGATAGAAAGCTGAGTAACATGCAGCCCTTGTCCTTAGGAAACTGATGGTTTGGTGGAGAATCTGGCAGAGCAACAGACCATGGCCATCCTGTACCCTGACCAAATTGGGGTTGGCAGGGAAGGTGAGGATAGAAGCCTTGGGTCCTTTCTGAAGCCCAGTTGATCGGAGTCTCTCCCCTCTTTCATGCCCCTTTCCCCCCGTCCCTGTTGCCCCCTACCAAAGGAACAAACCTAGAGCCATACCCTAAAGTCCCATAAGGATACTTCTGTACTTTGGACTAGTGAATACAAGTGCCCAGGGACCACGTGCATCTTAACGGGAGTCCCCCAGAGAGAACGTGTACTGAAACTAGGAGGACCAGATAGTTTATGCCCAAAGCAAGCAAGACACTTTTGAGAATGAAAGGGACTCTATAAGCAAGTATGCAGGGGTAATAGGTGTGAACTGGGCACATC